>WSFP011422345.1:0-22783 GCA_009831015.1 Picea engelmannii | reverse complement strand
GTGCCAAGTTGAATTTAAAATAGGAGGATACAAAGATGAGATTTTATGTGATGTAATTCTCATGGATGTTTGTCATGTTTTGTTGGGAAGACGATGGTAGTTTGACAGAAATCTCATACACGATGGGAGGAAGAATACTTACATCCTAATGAAGAATGGTCAAACACATATGTTGATGTCAATAGAGGATAAGAAAGTGAAGGAAGAATCCATCCCAAGTATACTTCTCATGAGTGGGAAGGAGCTCTTGAATTAATTCAAGAAAGAACAAGACATGCAGTTTGTTGTAGTGAGGAAGCCCAAAGTCATCCTTACCAGTACTATTATGGATAATCTTCCTAAAGAAATTCAGGAACTGTTGGAAAATTTTGTTGATATAGTAGTGGATGAGTTACCTTGCTCATTGCCACCCATTAGGAGCATCGGTCATCACATTGATCTTATTCCAAGATCAAGCTTGTCAAACAAAGTTGCATATAGGTTGACATCTCAAGAGAATGAAGAGGTCAATAATCAGGTCCAATATCTGTTAGAAAAGGGTTTAGTCAGAGAGAGTGTAATATACCAGATCTAAAAAGTATGCAGAACAGAAATAAAATGCTAGAAATGGCAGAATAACAGTAATATAACCAGCATAATATCCACAATAACACGGAAATGATATAAGAACAACAACAGAAATAGCACTTTGATTCAGAAAGCAATGTTTACGGGCCTCTTCGAGGGGGAAACCTCCAGTCGAGCAGTGCTCTGTTACAATAATCTCCAAGCTAGGGTTTTCATACCCTCGACCCTTATTTATACTAAATATGTCTATCAAGAGAAGCATCTAGAGGAAGATCCTTCTAGAAGCGAAATCTTCGATTAGGTCTTCTTACATCCACCTTATTCTATTTTATTGAAAGGCCTTATTCATATTGACCTTCATTACATCCGAATATATTGATCTACCTATGTGCGAGCTAGGACCCTAAGATGTCCACCCCCTTAAAAACAGCCTTGTCCTCAAGGCTTGAGATGTGGAAATTGTTGCAGAATGGTAACTGGTTCCCAATTGGCATCTCCTGGAGTTGTATCTTTCCACTAGACTAGCACTTCCTTGATGGTTCTTTGATGCAGGCGACACTCACGCTGGTCCAAAATTGCTTCTGGTTGTAGCCAAATGGATCCTTCTTCAGCTAACTCGGGAAGGTTGGTTTGATATTGGAACCTAGTTCCAATCACCTTCTTTAAGCATGAAACATGAAAAACGGGATGTAGCTTCGACTGATTGGGCAGATCTAACTGATAGGCGACTTGTCCCACTCACTTGAGAACTGTATAAGGACCATAAAATTTGGGCGCTAGCTTCTGACAATGCTCGGCCTTGAGGGAAGTTTTCTTGTATGGTTGCAGTCGCAGAAACACCTGATCCCCTTCTGCAAATTGACATTCAGAGTGACCTTGATCTTCTTGTTGCTTCATGCGATTTTGTGACATGACCAAGTTCTCTTTAAGGGTACGAAGAATATCCTTTCGAACTGTAAGTGTTTGGTCAACCGCCTAGACCTTCAAGGTACCCAGTAAGTATGATTGAACTGAAGGTGGCTTCTATCCATATACCACTTCAAAAGGAGTCAGGCGTGTAGTTGTATGGTAGGAAGTGTTGTACCTCCATTCAGCTAGGGGTAACCATTGAGCCCACTGATTTTTCTTTTCAGAGACAAAACACCTCAGATATGTTTCCAAACACTTGTTGACAACTTCCATTTGACCATCAGTCTGGGGATGATAAGTTGTGTTGAGATGCAATTGGGTGCCCTGTAGCTTAAACAGTTCTTGCCAAAAATTTCTTGTGAAAGTTGGGTCACGATCAGAAACAATAGAGTGTGGCATGCCATGAAGCTTGAAGACTTGGTCCATGAAAATTTGAGCCACCATGGATGCAGTAAATGGGTGTTGAAGAGTGCAGAAATGAGCATACTTGGAAAGGTGATCCACCACCACCATTATGACTGATTTATTTCTCGATTTGGGTAAGCTGGTAATAAAGTCCATAGAGATATCCTTCCAAATAGCAGGTGAAATTGGAAGCGGTTGTAGTGTGCCCAGAGATTTGACTGTTTCTCCCTTGTTGCATTGACACACCTCACATTCAGTGACAAAATTATGGATGTTCTCTTTCATACCATCCTAGAAAAAAGAACGTTTGACCATGTCATAGGTTTTGGTGAACCCGGAGTGCCCCGTTGTGGGTGTAGCATGAAGCTCAGAAACTACCGTGGATTTAAGCTTTGATTGTTTGCTTAAATACAAATGGCCTTTGTATCGAAGCTCATCCTAGAGCCAATAGTACCCTAGGAGAGTTGGAGCATTGGTCTGCAATTGTTGGATCAGGTGTGAACTTTTGGGATCTTGTAGCCATTCCTGGCACACATCTTGTAGCCAATCTGGTACAATGAAGGAAAGAGAAAAAAGGGATCCTTCTTCGTCATATTTTTGGGACGGTGCATCTGCCACCACATTTTCTTTGCCCTTCTTGTAAATGATCTCATAATCATATCCAAAGAGCTTAGTCACCCATGTTTGTTGCTCCGGGGAGGAGATGCATTGTTCCAAAAAGTAGTTGAGGCTTTGATGGTCTGTCTTAATTTGGAAATGTTGCCCCAAGAGATAAGGGTGCCACAGATCAACGGCATGTAGAATAGTCAACATTTCCTTTTCATAAATGGGTTTGCCCAGATTCTTTTCAGATAGTTGTTTGTTGGTGAAGGCCAAAGGTCGACCCTCTTGCATAAGGACAGCATCGATTCCTTTCCCTGAGGCATCACATTCCAACACAAAGGTCTTTGTGAAATCAAGAAGGGCCAGAACCGGAGTGGTGCACATGGTCATCTTCAAGGTTTGAAAAGCTTGAGCAGTGGCTGGAGTCCAAGAGAAAGAGTTCTTTTTTAGGAGAGCAGTGAGAGGTACTGCAATCTTTCCATAATTCTTAACAAACTTGTGATAATACCCTGTTAAGACCAGAAATCCACGCAAGCTTTTGAGAGTCTTTGGGTGCGGCCAGTCTTGCATAGCTTCAATCTTTTTTGGATCCACCCTGACGCCATCCTTCCCAACCAGATGACATAAGTATTCTACTTCTGAGGCACCAAAAGCACATTTAGACTGTTTCAGGAAAAGTTGGTGCTGAGAGAGTAGATGGAGAAATTGATCCACATGAGTAAGATGGTATGTCCAAGTTTTTCTATAGATGAGGATATCATCAAAGAAAACTAAGACAAAACGACGGAGAAAGGGACGGAAGACATGATTCATGAGGCTTTGGAAGGTGGAGGGGGCATTACGCAAGCCAAAGGGCATGACCAAAAACTCATAGTGGCCCTCATGAGTTCGAAAGGTCATCTTGGGAATGTCTACCCCTTTCATATGTATCTGGTGATAGCCCAAGCGAAGATCAAGTTTAGTAAAGAATTGGGTGCCACTCAATTCATCCAGGAGGTCATCAATGACAGGAATGGGAAATTTGTCTTTAATGGTCAGTTTGTTGAGGGCACAGAAGTCAGGACACATTCTCCAAGAACCTTCTTTCTTCAGGACCATGACTACAGGAGAAGAGTAAGGGCTCATACTAGGGCGGATAATGCCTGCATTAAGGAGTTCCTGGACCATTTTCTCAATTTCATTTTTTTGTGAAAAGGGGTGGCGATACGGACGGATATTAGGAGGAAGGCTTCCGGGTACAAGGGGAATGGAATGATCATGAACACTGCGGGAAGGAGGGAGTCCTTGGGGAGTGGAAAATACCATTTGATGTTTAGAAATGAGGGCTTGGAGGTCTTGCGGCACCGGGGGTGTCTTTGTTGCTTGTATGGCATGGAGTTGGGCAATGACACCAGAATGACCTTTTTTTAGCAGCTTTTCCATGTGATGGGAACTAATGACCTCAGGTGAACCAACAGTGATGCCTTGGAATTTATAGTGGTGCCTTCCTGATCGAATTTCATGGTTAATGCCTTAAAATCCATGAGAATGGGACCCAGAGTTCTTAGCCAGTCTACACCCAACATAATGTCACAACCACCCATGTCGATAGCAAACATATGGGATTTTAGGTGGTAATCACCGATTTGGAGACGCACATTTTCACAGTGCCCTCCACATTTCATGGAACCACCATTGGCAATCATGATTTGGAAATTGTTGACGTCATGGATGTAGCAATGAGTTTCTTGGGCAATGCGGCGATGAATAAAATTATGGGTGCTTCCACTATCAACCAGAATGATGACCTTCCAATGCTTGATGTAACCGATTAACTTGAGGTTTTGGGGAGAAGAGAAGCCAGTGAGAGCATTGAGGAAAATGACTGGTTCCACTTCGGGAGGGTCTGAGGGAGGGGTTATGTCAGTGATTTCAGGTGACTCAGACACAAGGGGAGTTTCAACATCCTCTTCCGAAATATCCTTAGAGATGGCCATAAAAATCTTTTGTTCCTTACACTTGTGGCCCGGGAAATATTTTTCATCACAATTATAACAAAGGCCTTTGAGTTGGCATTCATCCATTTCAACCCTGGTCAATTTTTGGATCTTTAATGGGGCGGAGGGAGTAGTGGGATTTATGGGTTTAGGGTGAGGGATAAAGGAGGGTTTTCAGTTTTGAGAGTATACAACCTGTTGTGCTTCTTTAGCTCTTTTAGTAGCTTCCACCCAACTCGAGGGTCGAGCCATGAGGACATGGGCCCGAATCTCATCCTTGAGGCCACCGATAAAACACTCTGAAAGAAAGCATCAGTTATGCCCTCTGTTTGAAAAGCCAGGCACTCAAAGGCAGCTACGAAGTCTTCTATTGTTCCTGATTGTTTCAACTTTGTCAAACGGCCCAAATGGTTGGTGTCCATGTCAAAGCGTTCATAAAGCTCAGTCACAAATTGGGTCCAAGCAATATACCCTTGACAGGAAGTTTTTCTCCATTGCCACCATTGCCAACGTTCTTGATCTAGATGGAGAAAAACCATACCGGAGTTTGGCCAAGTCATTTGTAATATCATATAAAGAGAAATAATGTTCCATTTGGGTTACCCAACCAGTGGGGTCTAAGCCATCAAATTTGGTCACATCCACCCACGGGAGGCGTAGGTAACGTTGAAAGTGATGGGGCTGAAAGGTATGGGAATGGGAGGAATGTTCGCTTTCAATCTTTGGAGGTGCGTCAGAGAAAGGGTCATCTATAGGGATCTTTAGTTTGGTGTAGAGTGGTGCAAAGACAGATTCAAGTTGGGTGGTCAGTTCTTGTTTGACTTCCTCCATTGAGGACTGCATGGTTGTATTGATTGATGTATCGATGGAGGCAACAGTAGCACTGATTTGTTTCACTTCTTTTTGGGTCACTAGGAAACCAGATTGCACAGTATTGAAGCGAGCTTCCAGGTCTTGGCTACGGGTATGGGCCATGAGGATGGGTGAACTGAAAAGGGGTGGGCGGGGTAAAAAAAAATTCCAAAAAATGATATGGATGAATGGGATAAGGGAGAAGAGGTGAATCCAACAGAATAGGTCTCAAATAATGGTGAAAAAAATTCTAGACTTTCTTTTTTTTTCTTACACCTGCGGAGTTATACTCTGGTCTGAAGAATACTACAGCGATGAAATCCCCAAATGCTTAACCAGAAAGAAATGCGTATTTACTTGGCAACCCGAACACAGTTGCGCGGCAATAGATCTTATCTCTTTTAATTTGTTTATGTTTATGTCCCCCAAGGTTTAGGTATTCAAGGGTTCTACAGACAAGGGTTTGCCCTGTGCTATAGCTCTCTGATATACGTGTGGGGTCCAACAATAGTACTCGGCCCAATATCTCAGGGGACTAACTAAGCATGATAGATCGTACCCTTATCCGTACTACCCGACTACCCAGGTACTAGAGAGTATCTTCCCGAGTGTTGTTCTCGGTGGCACTATAACAGTCAGGTGGCCGATTGGTTTATCTAAAGAGAGCTTCAAGAAATCTAGGCCGATCTGTACACAGGTGTTGTCTGATGCGCTACCACTCGAAGGGGTATCAACAGGGGTTACAAGGGTGGCCAACAGATGTGCGCTTAAGAACCACTTGTATTTCCTGCGTTTATGAATCCCTCAACCGCGGGTTTATGCACGTAATGACAGATCTTTGTGGCTTAAAGACGTCGGAATACGTCTCTACCCTAAAAAAAAAATCCCACAATTTATGCCAAGGAAAGTGCTCTGATACCACTTGTAATATACCAGATATAAAAAGTATGCATCATAGAAATAAAATTCTATAAATGGCATAATAACAATAATATAACCAACATAATCTCCACAATAACACATAAATGATATAAGAACAACAACAAAAATAGCACTTTGATTCAGAAAGCAATGTTCAAGAGCTTCTTTGAGGGGGCAACCTCTAGTTGAGCAGCGCTCTGTTACAATAATCTCCAAGCTAGGGTTTTCATACCCTCGACCCTTATTTATACTAAATATGTCTATCAAGAGAAGCATCTAGAGGAAGATCCTTCTAGAAGTGGAAGATTCTTTTAGGTCTTCTTACATCCGCCTTATTCTATTTTATTGAAAGGCCTTATTAATATTGACCTTTATTACATCTGAATATATTGATCTACCTATGTGCGGGTTAGGGCCCTGACAGAGAGCTTAAGCCCATGTGCAGTACCAACTGTATTGAGCCCTAAGAAGGATGGAGGATGGAGAATGTGCATAGATTCCAAATCCATCAACAAGATCACTATTAGGTACAGATTTCCTTTACCCGGAATGGACAATTTGATGGATTTCTTGAGTGGATCAAGTTATTTTTCAAATATAGATCTAAAGAGTGGTTATCATCAGATAAGAATAAGAGAAGGAGATGAATGGAAAACAACATTCAAAACAAATGAAGGGTTGTATAAGTGGATTTTTATTCCACTTGGCTTAACAAATGCCCCAAGCACATTCATGAGGTTGATGAATGATATTGCGTCAAGGAAGAGGACATAGAGATGGACATCAAGGATTGGCAAGATGATTGGAGAGTTCTAGTTCTTATTCAATAGATGCCCATGGATAAGGAGGTTGATGCAGGGAAAGAATAGACACCTATCGGAGATAAATTTGCTCCCAAGAAAGAAAATCCAAGTCAGAAGCCAACACAACAAAAGAAAGGGGGTTCTCCAAAGAAAGGTACCCATGCAGGTAAAAAGGACACCACCCGGGCACCAAAAGAACAGGAGAAAGGGGATGAGACAGCACAAGGAACCATATCAAGTGCTACCCAACAGGAACAAGGCCAGACTATGAGATCGATCATACACACTGGGGGTGCATGCAAGAAGGCCAAGTTGCACAAGACACCACTGGAATATACAATCATTGAGGACAACATGGACCTCATGGATGAAAGAGTCCACAACTGGGTAGTTGAGGAGTTTCATCAAGATGGCCAAAACCAAAGGGACAGAATTCAGGACAAGTCGGTCGACATGAGGTAGGTCCTAGAGTATATCAGAGAAGCGTAGAGGGTGGGAAGAGGCACTAAATCATTCCTTGTAGCATCAGAAGCAGAAGCCAAGGTTGCGTCGTGCGAACAAGATGTGATCCAGATGATAGCATAGGCGATCCTAACTTTCCACGTTACACCCATCATGTTGCGCATGGATGAGATCATAGGCCAAAAACCCTTGAAATATTTGGCATGGATACAATTGGTAATAGGGTGGATACCAACCAAGTCACTATACAAACTGCAAGTCAGTGTCGCATGGGAGGTACAGTCACACGCATGCACAGAAGCAGCAGAGTTACAACACACAAAGGATAGCAAAGGGGAGTTGGAGTTAGTGCTCTACCAAGTCAAACTCGAGACCAAGGACGAGAAATATCACGCAAATAGGCTTGAGCAAGGATTGGCTGCAGCCTATGACAAAATTTCAAAAATCACTTAAATAGCATAGCCCAATACAAGGTAGAAGATTGATAAGATTGTGCAAACAATTGATCAATGCATGTAGGAAATTGAGAACCTCCAGGAACAACTCGTTCCTACCACTCCCCCGGAGGTGAAGGAACAAAGGAAGCAAGAAGAATCAAGGCAGATATAGGAAATGGAACGCCAAGTCAGCGTAGATGTCGACTTGTTTAAAAAAGCATCACAGCTATGGAAAAATCTGGAGGAGGATCAACGGGTCCAGCACTGGGACCAGGAAGAGGAAAAGATAAGAACATCTATCCAGGACCTCAAGAAGAGGCAGAAAACAATGAATATCATTGAGTGCCTCAAAGGAGTACATGACATGAAGAAGCTGCAAGCAGAGCTCGTAGTTTTCAATGATTACAGTTGCGTGAGACATCCTCCAAGACAGGATTGGGTGAGTCAGCCTGAGAGAGAGCCCATGAGTTGGGTGTGCCCATGAGATGGGTGTGATGTTCCTCTATGAGACATAGAAAGAACATTTTGTTCCCTTGTGTGGGGTGAGGAAGCCCATGAGTTGGTTGTGCCCATGAGATGGGTGTGTGGTTCCTCTATGTGACGGAGATGGAGTGTTGTGTGCCCCTATGTGGCGTGGCGA
This sequence comes from Picea engelmannii, assembly GCA_009831015.1. NCBI lineage: Eukaryota > Viridiplantae > Streptophyta > Pinopsida > Pinales > Pinaceae > Picea > Picea engelmannii. Next base: position 14,208 of record WSFP011422345.1, on the reverse strand, counting down.
AGCCCATTAGTTGGGTGTGTCATTCTCTTTGAGACGGAGATGATGTGATACTCCAGATGATTCTCATGTGAGATGCAGTGAGAAAGAAATATGTTGAGTAGGATGTGCATGTGGCTGAGCACAGGTGAACGTGATCCTAGTGGTTGAGCAGTAGTGAGTGTGATTCTCCTCTTAGACGCAGTGAGATAGAGATGTGGACGTCCCTGTGGCTGAGCACAGATGGATGTGCCCCTTGTGGTTGAGCGCTAGTGGGTGTATGAGATCCCTTGCTATATTTTCCAAGAGTCAGAATTACCTGTAACCCTATTTGTGATGTAAAGGGTACACGTCGGCCCCACCATAAAGTGAAAGATAATTAATGTAGGAGATAATTAATATGGTAATTATTAATTATATTGTGAGTTATTGAGGTCGTCCCTGTTGTGCCAATAGACACTACTTTTGATATGCTCAGTCTAATATAAATAAAGGTAATTTTCCCATTGAGGAAATATCACACAAGTGTGAGTTTGGAAATTTCAGAAAGTACAAGTTCTAGGGTTGAAGTGTGCACCTCTTTTGGGCGCTAGCCTTCTAGGTTTTGTGAGAATTCTTTTGTGTGCTAGGTTTATGGTGTGGGAGGTCTTTCTCTTAAAGAATATAGCAAAGGATTGGTTGGGTTTTCTTCCCTTGTTGAGAAGGGTTTCCCATGATACATCTTGTGTACTTGTGTATGGTGTTTCTTCTTGTGATCTCGGTTACTGCAGCAAATTGTTAATGGTGTAACTGAAATTGTCTATGGTTCAAGTAAGATGCTAAAATTGGAATGAAATTAATGATTGAGCCTATATTAATGAAAAATAAACATGGTTTTAGAGCATAGGTCTTGAAGAACACTAGCATTAGCATTTAAAGCTAGTCGTTCTTCTCTTCTATAGTTTTGTATGGCCTCTAGGGTTTGCTGCAATTCTATACAACCCTCCTTTTCAGAAGTGTTTAAGCCCCTAATACTTGGACGTTGAGGCAAATTTTGGCATAGGAGAGTATGGCCTTCTCCAACGCACCTCTAGAGACTCTAGGAGTAAATTTCTAAGCATTTTGAATTTTTGGTCCTGGGGTTTCTACGATTACGCATTTTTCTACAGACTCTTGGCTTTAGGGTTTCTGCAGCTCACTGAAGGAGCTCCTCAGCTCACCAAGTATTCATGTGACTCTCTTAAGGATTATTTTTGGCATTCATAAGCCCAGCAAAACCTAAGGTTACTATCCTAGCCTAGCCATTAGGTTTTCTATCCCTGTTGACAAGGGTTTGTGAAAAAATCTGAAAATATGAAGAACGGAACCTTGGTGGAAGATAGGCTTGATGTATCAAGCAACTTCAACTCCTGGAAGTCAAGAATTCAGATCACCATTGAAGAGGATGACCTATTGAGTGCGATACAAAATACTTTACCAAATACAACTACCGATGAAGAGAAGGAAATAAGAAAGGAAGATGACGTCAAGGAAAGGAAAATAATCATCTACTCAGTAAGAGATCATATCCTACCTCATATTGTCAACCTAAAGACAGCTTATGAAATGTATGAAGAATCGACGAATATGTTTGAGAGTGACAACGCCCTCAGAGCCCTTACCTTAAAGGGCAAGCTCCAAAGTATCAAGATGACAAAAGGTGATATAGTTGCTACCTTCTTTATGAAGATGTCAGAGATCAGAGATCAACTAAGTGCCATTGGAGAAGTCATATCTAATAAAGAACTTGTTTTGTCCATTCTCAATAATCTTCCAAAACATTGGGAATCATTTCTTCAAAGTATCAGTGGAAGGGAAAAACTACCCACTTTTGATCGTTTGTGGATAGACTGTACCCAAGAAGAACTTAGACTTAAAGCTAGAGGAGTAGAAGACTCCCCTAATGACAATCATGCTCTAACACTTCATACAAATAAAGGAGGAAGATTTAAAATAAACTTCAGGCAAACATTCGGAGATGAGAAGACTTCATCAGCTTCAAGTTATGATCAGAGAAGAGATATAACAGAAATTCAGTGCTTTAGATGTGACAAATATGGACACTATTCAAGAAATTTTCCTACCAGGAAGAAAGGAAGACAATATGCTTCCACCACTAACATTGATCCAAACCCACGTCAAAAGGATGAAGACAAGAGAGATGAGGATTACTTCCTCTAAACCAAATGCAAGATTGAGCATCACTACAGACCCAAGTGAATTGTTCATTTTAATCATTAAAACTATAGTTGATTGCATCCTTGATATTGAAGGGTATTATCTCTAGTGTGGGAGCCCTCATGACTTGGACCAATATCCCTGGTATGGGAGTCCAACCTTTATTGATTGATTATTATGCTAGTACAGAGGTCGTCAAAATACTATAGAGTCATTAGAGCACCTAAGAAGACATAAAATATCTAGCAAACAAGAAAAAGAAGATATATATCCTTCAAACTTAGGAGGGAGTTACTTGACTCAAGAGGGAGTCAAACAAATCAAGAAGGAAGAGACAATACCTTCTCCCCTTCAACAGTTCATAGGGAGACAATTATTGATCCAATTGCTCCAGTTGATATTCCTAGAAACATTACAGTAGGCCATGAAAGTCATGTCCTAGCTCGACAAAACTCTGCAAGGAGAAAAGGGATACGCAGATAATGGAAGTGTCGAGAAATATAAAGTGATATTTGTGGCTAGAAGATTCCCACAAACAGAGGGAGTTGTCTATGATGAGACATTTGATCCAGTAACTCAATATACTTAGATCCGTACTATCATCCATGAGTTGGAAACTACATTATATGGATGTAAAGACATCCTTTCTCAATGGTGAGATTGAGGAAGAAGTTTTACATCGAGTAGCCAGAAGGATTTGTGATATATGACGAGAAATATCATATGTACAGGTTGAAGAAGGCTATGTATGGAATAAACTAGAAACTTCATGCTTGGTATGAGATGATGGATGGATTCTTGATGATTTTGGGTTTCAGCAAGAGTGTTTCTAATCTAAACCTATATTATTACATTGTTGGTGACAAAAGCTTGATTTGGGTGACTTATTCAGGAAGCCTTGTTGTTGAATACAAGCAAGCTTTGACTTCTGATTTTGAGATGAAGGATCTGGGTATGATACACTACTTCTTGGGACAAGAATTATGGTAGAGGACTGATGAGATTTTTCTTAGTCAAGGAAAATATACAGTGAGGATATTAAAGAAGTTTAGTATGAGAAAATGCAAATCCATGCCTACACCGATGGTGATGGATTTGAAGAAAATGAATGATGATGATTCAAGATGAGATTGATCCAAAATTGATTGGATCACTGATGTCTCTGGTTAACACCGGAACCAATATATGTTATGCAATGAATGTACTTAGTCAATTCATGAGTCAGTCAAGACAGACTCACTTGATAATAGTGAAACATGTATTGAGATATCTACAAGGCACAGTTGGATATGGCATGAGATATGCCTCCAGTATATACTTGAGTTTGCATGGATATGCCTATGTAGATTAGGTAGGGAGCATAGTGGACCAGAAGAGCACCTTCAATTGTTTCTTTACTTTAGGGTTTGCCATGGTTTCCTGGTGCAGCAGGAAATAGGGCTATGTGGCATTGAGTACCACAGAGGCAGAGTACATAGCATTGAGTGTGGAAGTTCGTGAAGCAGTTTGGCTTCGCAAACCTCTGAACAAATTTATTCGATCATGAGACGGATCCTACTACCATTCATTTTGATAACCAGAGTTATGTGAAGATCTCTGAGAACCCTATGTTCCATGATAGGTTGAAACACATTGAGATAAAATATCACTATATCAGAGACATGGTGCAAAGGAAAATAGTACACGTGCAGTACCTTCCTACCCATGAGCAGATTACAGACATCTTCACCAAACTGCTTGCCAAGAAAAAGTTTGAGTACTTCCGTGAGAGACTTGGCCTGGTGGAGAATGCCTCCCTAGCTGAGAGGGAGTGTTGATGATTACAGTTGCATGAGACATCCTTCAGGACACAAACTGAGTGAGTCAGCCTGGGAGAGAGACCATGATTTGGGTGTGCCCATGAGATCAGTGTGTTGTTCCTCTCTTAGAAAAAGAAGGAACATTGTGTGCCCCAGTGTGGGGTGAGGAATCCCATGAGTTGGGTGTGCCCATGATTTGGGTGTGTGGTCCATCTCTGATATGGATATGGAGCGTTGTGTGCCCTTGTGTGGGTTGAGGAAGCCCATGAGTTGGGTGTGTCGTTCTCTGTGAGACGGAGATGAAACAATGTATTGGTCTCCTCTGTGTAGAGAGTTGAGATGATGTGATACTCCAGATGATTCTCATGTGAGACAAGGTGATAAAGAGATTTGTTGAGTAGGAAGTGTCTAAGGTTGAGCATAGGTGAACATGATCCTAGTGGTTGAGCACTAGTGAGTGTGATTCTCCTATGAGTTGCAGTGAGATAGAGATGTGGACGTCCCTGTGGCTGAGCACAGATGGATGTGCCCCTACTAGTTGAGCACTAGTGGGTGTATGAGATCCCTTGTTTTATTGTCCAAGATTTAGACTTACCTATAACCTTATTTGTGATGTAAAGGGCACAGATTGGCCCCACCATAAAGTGAAAGATAATTAATGTAAAAGATAATTAATATGGTAATTATTAATTATATTGTGATTTATTGAGGTCGGCCATGTTGTTCCAATAGACACTACTTTTGATATGCTCATTCTAATATAAATAAAGGTAATTTTCCCATTGAGGAAATATAACACAAGTGTGAGTTTGGAAATTTCAGCAAGTACAAGTTTTAGGGCTGAAGTGTGCACCTCTCTTGGGCACTAGCCTTCTAGATTTTGTGAGAATTCTTTTATGTGCTAGGTTTATGGTGTGGGAGGTCTTTCTCTTGAAGAATATAGCAAAGGATTGGTTGGGTTTTATTCCCTTGTTGAGAATGGTTTTCCAGGATACGTCTTGTGTACTTGTGTATGGTGTTTCTTCTTGTGATCTTGGTTACTGCAACAAATTGTTTATGGTGTAACTGAAATTGTCTATGGTTCAAGTAAGATGCTAAAATTGGAATGAACTTCATGCATGAGCCTAGATTAATGAAAAATCAACATGGTTTCAGAGCATAGGTCTTGAAGAACACCTACACAAGCATTTAAAGCTAGTCGTCCTTCTCTTCTACAGTTCTATATGGCCTATAGGGTTTGCTGCAATTATGTGCAACCCTCCTTTTCTGAAGTGTTTCAGCCCCTAATACTTCGACGTTGAGGAAAATTTTGGAATAGGAGATTACGGACTTCTCCAGCACACCTCAAGAGACTCTCGGAGTACATTTCCAATCATTTTAAATTTTGGCCCTAGGATTTCTAGGGTTATGTGTTTTTCTACAAACTCTTGGCTTTAAGGTTTCTAGGGTTATGCATTTTTCTACAGACTCTTGGATATAGGGTTTTTTCATCTCACTGAAGGAGCTCCTCAGCTCACCAAGTATTCATGTGACTCTCTTAAGGCTTATTTTTAGCATTCATAAGCCTGGCAAAACCTAAGGTTACTAGCCTAGCCTAGCCATTAGGTTTTCTAGCCCTGTTGACAAGGGTTTTTGAAGAAATCTAAAAATATGAAGAACAAAACCTTGGTGGAAGATAGGCTTGATGTTTCAAGAAACTTCAGATCACCCTTAAAGAGGATGACCTATTGAGTGTGATACAAAAGACTTTACCAAATACAACTACCGATGAAGAGAAGGAAATAAGAAAGGAAGATGACGTCAAGGGAAGGAAAATAATCATCTACTCAGTAAGAGATCATCTCCTATCTCGTATTTCCAACCTGAAGACATCTTATGAAATGTATGAAGCATCGACGAATATGTTTGAGAGTTACAACACCCTTAGAGCCCTTACCTTAAAGGACCAGCTCCAAAGTATCAAGATGACAAAAGGTGATATAGTTGCTACCTTCTTTATGAAGATGTCAGAGATAAGAGATCAACTAGGTGTCATTGGAGAAGTCATATCTAATAAATAACTTGTTCTGACCACTCTCAATAATCTTCCAAAACATTGAGAACCATTTCTTCAAAGTATCAGTGGAAGGGAAAAACTACCCACTTTTGATCGTATGTGGACAGACTGTACCCAAGAAGAAATTAGACATAAAGCTAGAGGAGTGGAAGACTCCCCTAATGACAATCATGCTCTAATACTTCATACAAAGAAAGGAGGAAGATTTAAAAGAAACTTCAGGAAAACATTCAGAGATGAGAAGACTTCATCAGCTTCAGGTTATGATCAGAGAAGAGACATAACAGAAATTCAATGCTTCAGATGTGACAAATATGGACACTATTCAAGAAATTTTCCTACCGAGAAGAAAGGAAGACAATATGATTCCACCGCTAACATTGATCTAGATCCACCTCAAAAGGATGAAGACAAGAGAGATGAGAATTACTTCCTCTAAACCAAATGCAATATTGAGCATGACTGGAGACCCAGGTGAATTGTTTGTTTTAATCATTAAAATTATAGTTGATTGCATCCCTGATAGTGAAGGGTATTATCTCTAGTGTGGGAGCCCTCATGACTTGGACAAATATCCCTGATACAGGAGTCCAACCTTTATTGATTGATTATTATGCTAGTACAGAGGTCATCAAAATACTGTAGAGTCATTAGAGCACCTCAGAAGACATAAAATATCTATAAAACAAGAAAAAGAAGATATATATCCTTCAAACTTCAGAGGGAATTACTTGACTCAAGAGGGCGTCAAACAAATAGAGAAGGAAGAGACAATACCTTCTCCCCTTCAGCAGTTCAGAGGGAGACAGTTATTGATCTAGTTGCTCCAGTTGATATTCCCAGAAACATTGCAGTAGGCCATGAAAGGCCTGTCCTAGCTCGACAAAACTCTACAAAGGGAAGAGGGATATGCAACTAATGGAATTGTCGAGAAATATAAAGTGATATTTATGGCCAAAAGATTCCCACAAACAGAGGGAATTGTCTATGATGAGACATTTGATCCAGTAACTCGATACACTTACATCTGTACTATCATCCATGAGTTGGAAACTACATCAGATGGATATAAAGACAGTGTTTCTCAATGGTGAGATTGAGGAAGAAGTTTTACATCGAGTAGCCATAAGGATTCGTGATATATGATGACAAATCTCATATGTACAGGTTGAAGAAGTCCCTGTATGGACTAAAGCACACTTTGTGCTTGGTATGAGAAGATGAATGGATTCTTGGTGAGTTTGGGTTTCAGCAAGAGTGTTGCTAATCCAAACCTATAGTATTATATTATTGGTGACAAAAACTTGATTTTGGTGACTTATTCAGGAAGCCTTGTTGTTGAATACAAGCAAGCTTTGACTTTTGATTTCAAGATGAAGGATCTGAGTATGATACACTACTTCTTGGGACAAGAAGTATGGTAGAGGACTAATGAGAATTTCATTAGTCAAGGAAAATATACAATGGGGATATTAAAGAAGTTCAGCATGAAAGAATGAAAATCCATGCCTACACCGATGGTGATGGATTTGAAGAAAATGAATGATGATGATTCAAGATGAGATTGATCCACAGCTGATTGGATCACTAATATATCTGGTTAACACGAAACCCGATATATGTTATGCATTGAATGTACTAATTCAATTCACGAGTCAGTCGAGACAGACTCACTGGATAACAGCGAAACATGTATTGATATATCTACAATTCACAATTGGATATTGCCTGAGATATGCCTCCAGTGTATACTTGAGTTTGCATGGATATGCCTATGCAGATTGGGCAGGGAGCATAGTAGACCATAAGAGCACCTCCAGTTGTTGCTTTAATTTAGGGTTTTCCATGGTTTCCTGGTGCAGCAGGAAACAGAGCTCTGTGGCATTGAGTACCACAAAGGCAGACTACATAGCATTGAGTGTGGCAGTCCACGAAGCAGTGTGGCTTCGCAAACTTCTGACAGATTTATTCTATCATGAGATGGATCCTACTACTATTCATTGTGATAACCATAGTTGTGTGAAGCTCTCTGAGAACTCTGTGTTTCATGATAGATTGAAACATATTGAGATAAAATATCACTATATCAGAGACATGGTGCAAAGGAAAATAGTACAGTGCAGTACCTTCCTACCCATGAGAAAATTACATACATCTTCACAAAATCGCTTGCCAAGACGAAGTTCGAGTACTTTTGCGAGAGACTTGGCCTGGTGGAGAATGCCTCCCTAGCTGAGAGGGAGCATTGATGATTACAGTTGCGTGAGACATCCTCTAGGACATAGACTGAGTGATTTAGCCTAAGAGAGAGCCCATGAGTTGGGTGTGCCCATGAGTTGGGTGTGCCCATGAGTTGGGTGTTCCCATGAGATGGTTGTGTTGTTCCTCTCTAAGACGGAGAAGGAACGTTATGTGCCCCTGTGTGGGGTGAGGAAGCCCATGAGTTGGGTGTGCCCATGAGATGGGTGTGTGGTTCATCTCTGAGACGGAGATGGAGCATTGTGTGCCCCTATGTGGGGTGAGGAAGCCCATGAGTTGGGTATGTGGTTCTCTCTGAGACGGAGATGAAACAATGTATTGGTCTCCTTATTGCAGAGAGTTGAGATGATGTGATACTCTAGATGATTCTCATGTGAGACGTGGTGAGAAATAGATCTGTTGAGTAGGACATGTATGTGACTGAGCACAGGTGAATGTGATCCTAGTGGTTGAACACTAGTGAGTTTGATTCTCCTATGAGATGCAGTGAGATAGAGATGTGGACGTCCATGTGGCTGAGCATAGATGGATGTGCCCCTAGTGGTTGAGCACTAGTGGGTGTATGAGATCCCTTGTTATATTTTCCAAGAGTCGGACTTACCTATAACCTTATTTGTGATGTAAAGGGCACAGGTCGACCCCACCATAAAGTGAAGGATAATTAATGTAAAAGATTTTTAATATGGTAATTATTAATTATATTGTGAATTATTGAGGTCGGTCCTGTTGTGCCAATAGACACTACTTTCGATATGCTCAGTCTAATATAAATAAAGTTAATTTCCCCATTGAGGAAATATAACACAAGTGTGAGTTTGGAAATTTCAGCAAGTACAAGTTCTAGGGCTGAAGTGCACACCACTCTTGGACACTAGCCTTCTAGGTTTTGTGAGCATCCTTTTGTGTGTTAGGTTTATGGTGTGGGAAGTCTTTCTCTTGAATAATATAGAAAAAGATTGGTTGGGTTTTCTTCCCTTGTTGAGAAGGGTTTCCCAAGATACTTCTTGTTTACTTATGTATGGTGTTTCTTCTTGTGATCTTGGTTACTGCAGCAAATTGTTTATGGTGTAACTGAAATTTTCTATGGTTCAAGTAAGATGATACAATTGGAATGAACTTCATGCTTGAGCCTAGCTTAATGAAAAATCAACAATAGCTCTACAGACACAAATGAAGGATTGACAAGATTAAATGGAGCCTCTCCAAGAGCTAGCAGTGAAAGTCATTGCACAAGCAAAGCAGGAAAAGAAGAACACGGTGCAAACTCAGGTAGAGTGCGCAAGAATGATCAGCGAGGAGATCACAGTACAAGTGTTGGGCGTGGTCAAAGAAAATACCACACAGGCTCAAACACAAGCAAGGGAACTCACAAATAAGTTCCATACTCTCGCAGGAGTTGTTGAAGAAGCACAGAAATCTTAGGTGGCTTGGGACGAGCCACATGTCAGTGTTGGAGGCTTGTTGAACGCAGACCTAGTCAGGGGAAAAGGTTATTTTTAGGAAAACAAACATGAAGGGAAGAAAGGACATCTAGAAGGAAAAGCATCACATGCGAGGGAAGCATGCGAGGCACGCATGCAAGGAAGACCTAACGATGCTAGGGTTAGGGGTTTTGCAATGTATTGTATTGGATGATGAGCCAAGAATATAACAAAGTAATACTCAAGTGAGGCAAGGACGGATGGCAGATAGTTGTAAGAATTGTACTATTCAGTAAGTTGGTGAGCTAGAGAAGCAGTAAGCAACTCGATCCCGAGGGAATCGCAAGTTGAGGAGCCTGGTGCGATCTAGTCAACCTCGCAGGGATTGAGGAGCCTGGTGCGATCTAGTCAACCTCGCAAGGATCGAGGAGCCTGGTGCGATCTAGTCAACCTCGCAGGGATCGAGGAGCCTGTTGAGAGTGTAAGATCCAAGGTTGTAAACACGTGCGACGTGACATATTACTGAACCATAATAAAGATCTTGAGAGCCATATCTTTGTGGACATATCCCAGGAGGGGGTGAACCACAGTAACAATTGTGTTATGTGATTGAATGAATGCGTCTCTGTTATTTTTAAGTGTTGAATGTTAGATGAATGAATAAAGTGACTAGCTAGATATGATATTTCACATGCATGAATAGAGTGATAGCTATAATCAGATGTTAGACTGAATAAACAAAGATCACAAGAGATAACCACATATATCCACCCATTCCCAGGTTACAAACACCTGAGTATTGCAGCCACCCATAGAGCTATCTCGGGTGATACTGCACAGTACACTCTCTGTGTTGCGTTTCTTTCTGGTTTACCAGAGGGGTCGATAGTTTTAGAGGGCTTTTGTTGGGAGCTTGTTAAACCCGAACCTGGGTCAATCCATGACAGTAAGGTAGGATCAGAATAGATAAATGATAAACTAGAATAACAAAAGATCAAGCTAACAATGATGATATTTTCGAAGCCTGCATAACAATTGTTAGCATTAAACAACACTTAATTCATATTGGGAAAAGCAAGAGAGTGGCGGGGACGGATGAGAGCGAGTTTGAATATGGAGCTTTTCATGAACCCATAAACCCGGGAACCTGCGAACTCGTGGTTTTGGATGATCAAAATATGTTAAGTGTAGAAAGGCGGTCGGTCTGACTTGCATGTAAAAGAAATAAAATACTTAAGGGTTGGGAACCCACGACAAATCTGATGGTCAAAATGTAGATCACAGAACTTTAGGTGCAAAGTGGAGATCACGGAACTTGGAGGATGAGGGCTTGAACCCGTGAAGTTGAAAAAATGGCTAATTAACACGCGAACCCGTGAAGTTGAAAAAATGGCTAATTAACACGCGAACCCGTGAAGTTGAAAAAATGGCTAAGTGTAGTGTAGCAGCAGAATTTTGACATGGGAAAGTGGATGGAGATGAAGGTCTTCCAACCTGCCAACCCACTAATTACTTAAATATGACTAAGTATGGTAACTAGAAAGGGAGAGAAGATAGGATATAAGCAATAGGGAAACAAGGGGAGGTGTAGAAGAGGGAAAAGAAATGGAAAAAAGAAGTTGGGAATGTAGAACTGGGAAGGAAAACCCAAAAAAGAAAAATTATCTCAACACATATACATGTCAGTGTTATAATCCACTTTGTAAGCTCAACAATTAACAATCCATTGTGGATAGCGATATCATTTAATTTAGTATTGAATTTAACATAACAATATACATAATAACCTCATCGGAAATAATCAATTTCTCTTCAATTTAGACTTACAATTCATATTAAATTCATACCTCTAACCACAATTGTCAACAACAATTCTATAGTTTTTAATAGGCGAGTCATGCTCCGAACTATATAACAATCACAATAATTGCATACCGAATATTATCACATCAATCTCGATCATGGATTGCGCAATTAAACTTTTATATTATATCCAAGGCATAGTTATCTTATATCAATTGCATAGTTGTTGTTTAACACTTATTAAGGTAGTCAAATTTATTGTTAAAGAACCAACTTAATTCCAATGTTTCAAGACATTTTAGAACCCATTTACTTACTAAATTTAATCCCCACTCTATATTGTATACTTAAAGTAATAATTTAAATTCCTCTTGACTAAAATATATACGATTATCTCTATTACTATAATTGTATGGTATTTCTAAGTTAATTTGTTGCTTCAACTCTTCGACCATTCTTCCTAAATGAACATCACCCTTTATCATTTAATAAATTTTACCATATCCTTATTAACCCAAATGATTATACTTTAACACTCCTAATATAAAAAATCGTATTATAATCATTATATAGTTGATTACTAAATAGTTCAATAACCATTAATTTGTAAACATTCCAAAGCCATTACATAAATCAAATGAATTTTTTATCATATTATTAAGTAGACTGGTGCATAAGAGGTGCTAAACCCTTTTATTGTAACTATTGTTAAGTTTTATTTTATTGGGGTAAATCCTCGTCATTTTTGGAAAACCTTTCTTACTTTTTGAATTTCATTAGTAGTCAGTATGTACACACATAAGAGTAATACTTACAATCTAGCGTTAAATACTTTTATTAAAAATCCTTATTAAATATTCTCTATAATTGTTCACACTAACTTAAAGGTATTATATCCAAAATCACGACATAAGTTAACCTGGTACTCTATTATCGCATCTACTATACCCAGTTTCGTTGGAGGTACCACTCTGTTTAATAAATAATGGAACAAAATTAGATACTAGGTTCAATGGTTCTTTACAGGCTGGTCACAATTTCTCACATCAATCTATAGAATAAAATAAAAAAATAATTGAACTGGAAGGGATATCTTGACAAACGATCCATCCACATACATTATAGGTATATAGGATAATAGTATTGTTAATCATTCGATCCATACTCCAGGATAGTTTAAAATAAAATTCAACAGTTTACATTCTAACTTATATCAAATCTATCATTAATTTTTTTATAACAACAACAGTTCATAAATCCTAAGTTAAATTTCCAGCGTGCATAACAATTCTGCAGCGACCATACAAAGTTCTAGTTTCCATATTTGCATAATGAATTTTACAGCGACCATACAAAATTCTAAATTCTGGATTTGTAGATTAATTTTGCAGCAAACCTACCAAATTCTAGTGTCTGGATTTGCAAATAAATTTTACAGTGACCATACGAAATTCTATATTCCGGGTTTGTAAATTAATTTGGAAGTGGCCATTCAAAATTCTAAATTCTAAGTTTGTAAATTAATTTGGCAGCTACCATTCGAAATTCTAAATTCCGGATTGTAAATTATTTTTTCAACGACCCTACAAAATTCCAGTTTTCAAAGATACAAAATGATTTTGCAACCATTTTAAAAGAATTTCTAGTTTTCATATTACAAAACAATTCTACAGCGATTTTAAAAAAAATCTAATATACAAAATTTACTCTTATTACAATTTAAAATTTCAGAAAATAAAATACCAGAACAGAGGAAGATGGAGAATTGAGGATGTCCTTCAACGTGGGTTTGTTCTTCTTCTTTACTCCTACTTACTAATTTCAGTACGTCATCGGTACCTCCCAACCAACACTAGAGGTACTCTTATTCCCCCTTAGCCCCCCCGAGCCACAAAGGGGCCACACACAAGAAACCAAAAAGCAACAGCTCCCAAGATTGTCTCCACTCTTTTCACAAGCTTGGATTCCCAACTCTCACAAGTAAAACACAGTCCAACAAACTTTTGTCAGCATAACATTGCTAAGAAAAGTGAGATTTGTTTCCCCTCTTCTCCATTTCCTTTATAGAAAAATCCCCAATTACACATGTCCTCATGCACAAATAATTAACTTTTAATTAATTTAATTAAAATTATTCACCCACACAATTGTCACACTCTCCTCAAGTTGCACAAGTAATTACCCTTTTTATTTTATTTAAAAATTTATTTTCCCTCACATTCCCCAATGTGTTCCTATTTTTTCTCTTAGTTGTCCCTCTGTTCCCCAAATTCTCATATAATGAGTATCCCCTAACTAGATCTTAGTTAGAGTTGGATTACAAGTCTTCTTTTAGTTAGACTTAGTGGTAGTTTGACTCAAGATGTTATTCTATGTGTACACCTATTCTCTCATGTTTTATTTATTTCTATTTTAAAATTTCCTTTTATTATTTTCATGTGCAATTTTCTCAACGTTTTAAATCGTATTCCCTCTTTTCCTAGAGTTTCATTTTATCTCAAATTTTTTTACTTATTTCACATTTTGTTTAGTCCTTTATTTCAATTTAGACTTAGACTTAGTCTAGATTTAGGCTTAGACTCTGGTTATGTTTCTAAGTTTATAATTTACTGATTAATTAGTACTCTATCCTATCAATGTCTATGCATTTTATTAATTTTCTAGGCCATCTAGATTTATTGACTCACATTTTAATTAC
>WSFP011422336.1:0-22784 GCA_009831015.1 Picea engelmannii | reverse complement strand
GCACAAAACCTCGAGGCAGTGGTTAAGATCCCTACCCCAGAAGTTAAGGAAATTATGAAGCCTCCCTTCTCTTTTAGCTTTGAGAATGAGATTCAAAAAATTAAAATCCCTGTACCTTTTTTGGAGCTAATTAAGAACGAGGAGTTCAAAAGGTACCTTTCCAAAATGTTGTAGCATGAACCTTCCTCTAATTCTATAGATTCAATCAACCTTCAAGATGAAAAACCAATTGTCATCATGGGACCTTTGGTAGAGGATAGATATGACTCTTACCCCCCTTTCTACACATCATCAAACATTCATAATAAAGTGCTACACAACTACTTGATGGAATCATGAGAATCTCATAAACTCATGCCTAAAACTGTCATGGATGAACTTGGGCTGGAATTTACAAAAACTTACCATGACCTATACTCATTTGATTCCAGGAAGGTGAAGTGTCTTGGGGTTATTAAAGACTTGGTTGTTTCCTTGTTCCAATTGCCAATGAAAAGTGTGGTCATGGATATTGTGGTGGCTGATGACCCCCCTAAGTTTGGGATTCTCTTGTCAAGATCTTGGATCAAAATACTAGGGGGGAATTTTCATATGGAAATTTCAAATGCCAGCATTCCAGTGCTTGGGGGAGAACATAGAAGGCTTTATAGAGAGGCACAATTACCCTACATCATCGATGATGAATAAAATCCTACCAACCACCCTATTTTGTAGTTGATATTGATCTAGGAACCAATATGTTACAACTCACTGATGCTTCTCAAAAACCTATTGAAATCAGAAAGCATCCTATTACCTCTGGTTAAGATCCTCATCCCAATACCTCGATTTGGAAGATGTTTTTTGATGGAGCCTCTTCTAGGGAGAGTGTTGGTGTTGGGGTAGTCTTTATTTCCCCTACCCAAGAGATCAAATCTTTATCCCTCAAGCTTTATTTTGAAACAATAAACAATGTGGCAGAATATGAGGATCTTGTTTTGGGTTTGAGGGATGATAAAGAAATGAACATTGAAGAGCTAGTGGTGTTTGGAGATGTTGAGTTAATTTTTCATCAAGTCAAAAATCTGTATCAAGCTAAACACCCCAGGTTGAGGACCTACATAAATGAAGTCTTGGATCCCGTTGACAGTTTTTCTTGGCTTTCAATATCTCATTTGTTCTAAGAGAGGAGAAAACTATGGAAAATTCCTTGGTTGTTTCAGCAAGTAATTTCAGAATTCCTTTGCCCCCTAAACTCAAGTATGATGTGGAAGTAAATCATTAACCCTTTGTACTGACAATGTCAAACATTGGAAGGTTTTTGAGGATGATCTTGATACAAAAATATTTCTTGAGACTGTGGATGAATTTTCTGCTTCAAATATTGATCAAGGTCATGATACCGAAAAAATCCCCCATGCTGATATTTTTCTAAATAATATTGTTGACCATCATATTGTTCAGTTACCCAGTAATTGTATTCCAAAAGGACTAGTCCCCTTGGAGATATTGTTTAATATAAATGATGTTGTTTTAAAGGTTAAAGGTTCAATTGAAAATCCCGAGGTGATTGAATACAATTTAGGTATAGAGGATGATCCAAAGTATGTTAAGTTTCCTAGAAGCTTATCAAAGGAACAAAGGGCTGAGTATGTCAATCTTTTAAAAGAGTTTGCTGATGTGTTTTCCTAGAAATATGAATATTTAAGAACATATGACACATACATCATTGAACATAAGATCCCTTTGAAAGAGGAGACCAAGCCTTTTAGGTAGAAGCTCAGACATATAAATCTCGTGCTGCTGCCTATTATGGAAAAAGAAGTGAAAAAGTTGTTGGATGCCCAGATCATCATTCCTTTGAGATATTTAGAATGGGTAGCTAACTTGGTGCCTGTGAGGAATAAAAATGGGGAAATCAAGTTGTGTTTTGATTTCAAGAATTTGAACAAAAGCTCCAAAAAGGATAACTACCCCTTGTCAAATATGGAGCACATTTTACAGAGAGTGACTGGTTCATCTAGGATGTCTATGATTGATGTTTTCTCTGGATACAATCAGATAGTTGTCCTGTCTGAAGATAGAGAGAAGAAAACCTTCACTACTCCTTGGGGCACATTCATGTATTCTAAAATTCCCTTTGGATTGATGAATGCAGGAGAAAACTTTCAGCGAGCGATGGACATTGCCTTTATTGGGGAGAAAGACAAATTTGTAGTCATCTATCTGGATGAAATTACAGTGTTCTCAAAATATGACAAAGAGCATTGTCATCATTTGAATAATGTCTTCCTGAAGTGCAGAAGGTTTGGTCTCTCTCTTAAGACTAAGAAATCTTTGTTTTCTATGAAGGAAGGTAAATTATTGGGGAACATTGTGTCAACATAAGGGGTAAGAATTGATCCAAGCATAGTAGAGGCCATCCAGACCTTGTTTTTTTCTAGATATAAGAAAGAAGTTAAGTCTTTCTTAGGTAAGATCAATTTTCTAAGAAGTTTCATCTTTAACTTTGTTGAATTAGTGAAGTACATTACAACCATGCTTAGAAAGATAAATGAGGTGAAATGGACTGTTGAGTCTAGAGATTCTTTTGATCAGATCAAAAAGTCTTTGACTGAAACACTTGTGCTCATTAGCCCTGACTATTCTAAGGTATTTCTGATATTTTCCTTTGCCTCATTTGACACATTGGTTGTTGTTTTTCTATAGAAAATTACAGAGGGTTTAGAGTAGCCTATTTCTTTTTTTAGAAGAGCATTGAGGGATGCGGAAATGAGATATGATATCATGGAAAAGTAGGAATATGATTTGGTCAAAGCCCTCAAGGATTTCATATTTTATGTTCTACATTCAAAGATTGTTTCATATGTCCCTTCAACCTCAATGAAAGAGATACTTATCGAGCCTGACATAGATGTGAAGAGGAGCAAATGGATTGCTAAAATTCTAGAATTTGACCTTGAAATAAAGCCCACTAAATTGGTGAAAGGACAAGGTTTAGTCAAGTTGTTGGTTGAATCAAATTGCAAATCCTTGGGGGTTAATTTCATGAAAATAAACTTAGAAAATCAGCAAGTTGAGATTGTTGATAAAGGTGCCATGTCAGCCCCAACTTGGAAGAATGCACTTGGTATAAAGACATCATACATTTTCTACAGAAGTTGCAACCCCCTGATGGCTTGGAAAAGAACAAGGTAATAGATTTGAAACTCAAAGAAATCAAATATTGTCTCATTGATCATGTTTTGTATTGGAAAGATTGTCTTGGAGTTCTTTTGAGATGTTTAGATGCACAGGAGGCCCAAAGGTCCATAATTGATTTTCATGACAGTTTATGTGGGGACCATCATTTTTGGAGCACCACAACTTATAAGATCCTCAAAGCTGGGTATTTATGGCCTACCCTTTTTACTGATGTTTGTGCAAATATTAGAGCTTGTGACAAATGCCAAAAGTTTTATGGAAAGCAACAACTCAAATCTTTGCCTTTGAAACATGTGGTGGTTTCTGAACCTTTTCAACAGTGGGGTCTTGACTTCATTGGAGAAATCCACCCAACCTCAAGTGGTCGACACAAGTGGATTTTGACTACCACTGATTATTTCACCTAGTGGATAGAAGCCATTCCTACAAGGAGTGCCTCCCACGAGGTAATCATTATCTTCCTTGAAGATATCATGTCCATATTTGGTTGTATAAGCAATATTGTTACTGACAATGATGCCTCCTTCAAAGCTGAATCATTGATCAAATTTTGTGAAGAACATGCGATTACATTCATCCGTTCTACTCCTTACTACCCCCAAGGAAATGGTTTGGCAGAATCCTCTAACAAGAGCCTCATAAAGATCATCAAGAAATTGTTAGAAGACAACAATAAAGCATGGGATTCGAAGATGGAATTTACATTATGGGCTGACAGGATTACAAAAAAGAGGTCACTTGGTATTTCCCCTTTTCATCTTGTATATGGGGTTTAAGCTATATTTCCTACTCAACTCGCCTTGCCTGTCAAAAAATTCCTCCAAGACTACCAAGGAGAACCTGATGATATGGTCAAGAGGATACAACAACTAGTAGAAGCACAACAAACTAGGGAGAAACTACTTGATAAAGCTCAGGATCATCAACAGAAGATAAAATGAGTCTTTGACAAGAAGGTGAGTAAGGAAGCTTTTCAACTGGGTGATCTAGTGCTCAAATGGGATGCACCCAAGCAAGACAAAGGAAAACATGGTAAATTCTAAGCCTTATGGATTGGTCCTTTCAATATTTCTGAGGCATTTTCAAATAACGCTTATAAATTGCAGAACTTGGAGGATTCTGAAGTTTTTGGTGGCCCTGTCAATGGGCACTTTCTGAAAAAATATTTTTCTTAAGGCATGATTGAATTTCCATCCATTGTAAATACCATTTTCACTTTTAATTTTGTTTGAATAATTGATCCCATGACCCAAAAGCTAAGGCACTGAAGCTTCTTGATCTTGGCAGCTCACATGGAGCATGCCATCCCCTATGGAGCCATTGTTATCACATGAAATTGTCTAGGGTCGCAGGTGACAACCATGAGCATAGGCTAACAGGAGGGTGCAGTTTTCAACAGTAGAGATCCCCTGTGGATTTCAAGTTAGTGCCATCTATAAGCGTGGTTGGAAGGACGTTGTAGTTGGCAGGAGGATGAGCTTTAGCGGGGGCACTAAAATAGTAGGTGCACCCATATTGCATATTGCGACCAAATCAACGTCCACGCTTCATTTCGGCACCGCAACATGCTCGTGCGTTAAAATCCTTGAGTGGGTCGAAATATAAACCATTGTATTGCGGGGGAGCTATGTGGCGGAAGGAGGTGAGTTTTGGGCCCAAAAGTGGTGTGGGTCCAAACTGCTTTTGACAACCCTGAAATCACATGCTCGTTTAGCGTCGAATCTAATAGAAACATGTGGTTGTCCCCTAGTCGTCAAGCTTCGTCTCAATCCCGAGGTGAAATAAGTTAATGAACAAGGACTGGTAGTTGAAACCTCGACTCACTCCATAAATGGAAAGGATGGGGGGTCTGGCCATGGAGACAGAACTGTCAGCCCGAGGTACTACTATGGACATTTTTTCCCACATGCCCATTCTGATATGAGATTTCATCTGATAGGAGGATATGCACACAGTATAACAGAAGGACGCACAGATGAAGATCCTTGGACAAGATGGCCAAAGGACTCTCCTAGCGGTTGTCCATTGATCTGATTATAAATAGATCAATTTAAGAATTTGTTGTGGACGATGGTTAAGCAGAGCTCCCTATTTTGTAATAGTTTGATAGCAGAGTTGTTCTCTGGTTATGTATGAGACCTGAGACTTTCTCATTAATAGAAGTCAATTTATTTCATCATCTTGTTTCCTCTTGTGTTGAAACACTCGTGCATGGATGATCAAGACAAGATGTTGTAGGTGTATTGTAATGGAGGTTTGATTATAATGTTGCTATGATTTGTTTCAGTATTTTCTTCCACTGTCATGTTTCCTCTTATGCTGAAATGCTCATGCATGGATGATCCAGACGAGATATTGTAGTTGTATTTTAATGGAGGTTTGATTATAATGTTGCTATGATATATTTCAGTACCTTAAACTTAAGTTCAAGAGTGCTCTTGTGCCTAATTTTTTATACACCAAGTTGCTTGAAGGTCGGATGCTCATGGCAGACTTGTCGAATTTCCTCACTAAGTCTTTCTCCTTCTCACCTTTAACCTTAAACCACTGACTGAATTTAATGATAATCTCATTTTATTATGCATTGCTAGCCTAGTTTTCTGTGTTAAAACATTCTTATGATGTGCTTTGTCCATTTGACCTCCACTTATAAACCTACATAAACATTTTGATGGGTACTAGGCTTATCCTCCTGAAATCCGAGGGTGACTCTCAGTGCTAACACCATAAATCCTCACATAAACCATGTGCCACAACCTCAACCAAAATCCCTCAAACATGAACCAATACTAAACTTCAATAGATCTACCTCAGATCAACTCTACAACAAGCCCTAAACTTCTAAGAGGGCATCCAATAGATTTACAAGGAAAACCTTCAACCAGATTCATATATTCAACACTACACATATGAAAACCATACTTTTTTATTTTTGTAGTGTTCTTCTGCCGCAATTTTGTTACCGCGAGTCTACTGCCAGGAATTTTCTACCGTGATTTTTCTGCCGCACTTTTTATGCAACGATTTTTCTGCCGCATTTTCCTGCTGCACTTTTTCTGTCGCACTTTTCCTGCTGCGAATATCATGCCACGTTTTTTTGTCGCATTCTTTTGCTGCACTTTTTCTGCCACACTTTTTCTATTGCAGTTTTTCTGCTGCGATTTTTCTGCCACACTTTTTCTCCAGTGATTTTTTGCTGCACTTTTCCTGCCACATTTTTCTTCCGCACTTTTCCTACCACGATTTTTCTTCCACACTTTTTCTCTATCAATAATACATGCCAAACCAAACTTTCACATAATAGATATTCAATTATATTCAATAGGTGCTAATGGGAGAGCCTTTCTCTCTTATTTATACTTCCATGTAGCTTCCTCAAGGGTTTACCTTCTAACAAACTTAACCCAACTTCCTTCTTCTAGGGCTAACCCACTTCTACCCACTTGTCCACAAATAGTAATCTCTCCACTTCTAGTTGCAACAAAATTTATTATTTAATTAGTTTATTTTGCAACCACTTTGACTTATCCATAAATAGTAAACTCACCACTTCTTGTTGCAACTTCTTTATTATTTAAATAATTTCTCTTTGCAACCACTTTGACTACTTTATTATTTAAATAATTTCTCTTTACTCACAACTTCTTGTTGTAACTAACTTTTCTATAATTAGTCAATTCATAAACTCTTTTCCCTTAACTAAATTCTTGTTGCAACCACTTTATTATTTAATTTATTTCTTGGTCAACCACTTTGATTATTCAATCTTCTCATCACAACTACTTTACCATAATTACCAAACTCACAACTTCTTGTTGCAACTAATTTATTTTTTATTATTTTCATAATGCAACAACTATACCCATGGTTAACTCCTAGTTACCATCAATTTGACTAGTACACTTCTTATAGGAGCTTATAGAATAATTGACTTCTTTAACTTTCTATGATCTTCTAGATAACTCATGAGGGTTCTCCAAATTCACATGGCCATAACTCTCTAACCGTGAGGAGTTATGTGACATTCCACATATCACCAGAAATGACATGACATATACTATCAATCTAGAATAGTCTTGCCTACATATTCACTGATCTTCATGCCTTTATACTCGGGTCCCTTACCCATATATTATTTTCTTTTTCATGTCTTAATTGGGTCCCTTACCCATAAATTTGTGCTATCGGACTTCACTACCAAACTTCTACAATGGTTGACATCAATCCCTAAGGGTTGACATCAATCTACAATAGCACTCTCCAAAGTTTGACATCAACGACAATCAATAGTCCAGACCAACTATCCATCAACCTAAGCCAATTTTCTGACATTTCTCCCAGATGGCATTATTGTTCATGAAACATTGATTCAGGATGAGATAGGAAGCAATATTGATAGGTTCCTAGATCTTGTATATGCTGAGAAGATGATAGTTGCTATAGATGATGTTCAAACAAAAGGTGATTTAGTTGGTTGGGTTTTTACTTGCATTCTTAGGAATATACCAAGGGGACTTGGTGCACTAGTATTTGACAAGGTTGAAGCAGATTTGGAAAATAATTTAATGTCCTTACCTACTACCAAAGGATTTGAAATTAGTAGTAGGATTGCAAGAAATGTAGCCTAGGTAGAAAATCTCAATAGGCTTCAATGAATCCTAGAGCCTCTTCTTACAAAAATGACTTTGCTTTCAAGGTTGTTCGAGAATTATACGCCTGTCATACTTTAGCTTAAAACAAGTAGTTACACCCAACAACGATGTCATGATACATATGCTTCCAATCATTCACTTTTCCATACTGCAAGGATTGAATGAATTCAATGATGTTATTCCTTCTTTTTCCATCAGTTTTCCAAAACTAAATAAGTTCTCACTGGTTGTTTTTTTACAGAGTGTTACTATCCTCTTAAGATAACATCATTTAGATTAGATTTATTCTTTGTATTTGCAGGACATGACAACTATGAGAGAGAATATGTTGTTAGTGAAAATAATATCAATTGTGAATTGCCATTTTTTGGTAAATTTCCTAAAACCAACCACGAGGCTACCACAATGACCAGGAACAAAATTTTAGGAGTGATTCATATTTGGCCGAGCATCTAAAGGGAAGATTATATTTTAAGGATTCTTGACAATTTTTTAGTCCCATATTTCAAGTAGAAAATAAGTATTAATTCCATATTCAATTGAGGAATATCAATATTGATATTTTTCAGACTTTAAAGTAGAATTCTTAGCAATCGGTTCTAGATTATTAGGCCAAGATCAATCATTCAAAAACTATTAATACATCATCAAACATTGGGTATAGGGGGGGTCAGTTCTAGAGGCTGGAGAGAACATAATAGGAAGGTATCAAGATTTTTTTTCTCATTTTGTAATCCTTTGGGCATTAGTTTATTTATATTTGATTATCATAGATTCATGAGAGTTATGTTACCAGTTTGTAAGCTCTTTGTTTTTCATTAGTATTTTTCCTCTCATTTGAATGAAATTCTAGTTTTGAGAATCAATAATTGTTCATGATTTGTGGATTCATTTCCAATGAAGCTTCGTTGTACCTTCCCATGTTTCATGTGTTCATTCAAGTGTCATTCATTCATTCTCATAAATCATTTTTGTTTATGATATGTTCAGTCTATATGATTATACAGAGTTGATATATCTTATACTGCCTTGTGCTTCATATATTTGTCTTCTTATATTCTTCTACCTCTCACATATACCTTAAACATGTCTGATCACTAGTTCAATTTCCTCTGATCCATGTAATGTAATAGATGAATCCATTCCCAATGGACTTGATCATTTATATAAGGTGTTCTTAAGCCCAATTTATTCCTTTCTTATTTATGAATCTAGTCTACCTGATCCACCATCCTAACAAAACATAAAATCCTTTTCAAGATGTGCTAGGAATTCCTCTTTCGCAATCAAGAGAAATATTTGGCGCTAACACAACCCTTTACCATTAAGAAACTCCCAGTTTATATTGTTCTCTTGGTTGTTTCTTGACTTCTTGACTCTACTGTTATATTTTCTTGATTCTGCTCCCACTGCTTTTTCCCTCTTTCGCGTTGCATGCGCTTGAAGCTTCTAGCTCTTTCCATTTGCTCATCCAAGTGGTGCATGATATTTTTTCACTGTTGGCACACTTGCAGTTACCTTTCCACTCATCTTATATGATTTTTTCCACTTATAATCTTTCACTACTTGGATGTGATTTCCACAAAATTTTAGGATTTCCAAAAAATAGGTTCTCTTAAAAAATGGAGGGCCCAACAAATAGAGCATGTTCTAACATCCTTAGAGTTAAGTATGAGGAATGTTAAGAGTTGGGAAAATCCATCAGGTACCCTTCTCTTCTAATATGGGCCACCATGTCTCAAGTCATCTTGGTCAATGAATCAAAATTCACATTACCAAACATACCAACCATGTGGAACTTCCAATGTTTTGAAAAAATATGGAAGGGAAATATTTATAGGATTATCCACCGATACATGTTTGAGGAATGGTTAAAAGTCCTAAAATCCACTTGTCAAATGTGGAGGGTTCCCTAGAACATCAGGAGATAATTACCTCCATCGATGCATTTCCATGTAGGTTTGGATTTCACTGAGGTCAAGTATGCACAAGGGGCAGGGGGGAACAAAATGAAATTGAATACTACCCAACAATCAAGGAATGGAAAGGAAAAAAATTCAGCAACAATGAAGGAAGGGAAGCTCTCTTGCAATAATTGCAAGAAAGAAGGGCATGATGATGACCATTGCTAGAAATTGCATCTAGAGAAGAGACCAAAATGGTTCAAATAAAGGAGAAGGAGACAAACAGTTGCAACAGTAACACGACCAATAGACTTGGGATATGATTCAGGTGATGAGACTAAAATCACAATAGTTGGTCTGACAGGTAAAATTGGTGATGGATATGATTCTAGAAGTAAATTGTTTCATATAAGGGTGATAATGAAACATACTAAGATCGATACATTGATAGATAGTGGATCTCAATATAACTTGATTTCGGAGGAAGTGGTTAAACAATTGGGATTGACAACCAAGATACATAATAAACCTTACTCACTTAAATGGATAAACAACAATCATAAATTGCACATAACAAATAAATGCACTTTAAAGTTTGCAATTTCATCAAAGTTTGTGGATAAGGTAACATGTGATGTGGTAACACTAAATGAATGTGGAATGGTCTTAGGCAACCCTTATTTGTATGATCGCAAAGCAATCTTCTATAGGGAACATAATCAATATAACTTAACTAAAGAAGGCAATGAATATGTTGTACATGCTCATCACATAAAATCAAATCAGTTTCTTCAAACAATGGAACAATTAAGGAATGAAGCTTATGCAAGAAAAACACCTATAATTGTCCCAAGTAAAGAAGTTGATCTTAAGCATGAAAATGAGATGGTTATAGAATGGAAATTCAATCATACTTTGCTTCAAGATAAGCCAATGTCATGCAAGCACATCAAACATATTAGTTCATTTGCAATCATATTTATGATGTTATCGCTGCTAATGTTTTCAACATGGATGGTAGTGGCTTTAGTAAGATGTGAATGAGTTCAAGTGGCTAACAATATGATTCTAGTTGTCATGGTTGTTTTTCAATTGATTGTGATGCGACAGGTGCACAGGACATATTTTAAAGACAAAGGACAATTGGGGTGGCCTATCCTACAGACTGGTTAATACCCTTTTGGAGGACCAAAAGGTCTTAGTGGGGAGCCATGATCCAAAATGGATCCCAGAAGGCTTAAAAATCAAAGTTCTCAGAATCATAAGAAACTAGCGCCATTGCGTCAGGCTCGTTGCACCAATTTCGACCATATATTTTTTTCCAAAAATGGACATCGTATGCGAAAGTTATCGTGTTCTGATCGATTTTCCAAACATGCAAAAAAAGTAAACTAGTCAAAGTCAACAGGTCGTACTATTGACGTCAGCACTACGACAAGTGATGTCAGCATGATGTCATGATGATGTCAGCAGGGACACATGGTAGCATGAGGAGGTGACACATGTCACTCATTTTTGGAATTTTCAGGGGCTTATGTGGACCAATCAAAAAATAACACGTGGCGCTATACGGACGTGACACATGGTTGTACGAAATGCTGACATGATGCAATGAGAGACCAGCATGTGGAAGTATGGATGACAAGTGGAAGTATAGATGTTGACATGGCAGGGTGATTGGGCAATACAGATGTTAACATGGCAACTGACTAGGCAGGTGACTTGGTTGTATGGATGTTGATGTGGTAGGATCAAGGTATGACATGTGGATGTACGACAGTGATGTGGCAACTGACTGTGCATGCTAATTGGGAAGATCACTGTGCACTAACTAGATTTTATGGGCCAATCCATAGGTGACATGTGGCCCAATCATAGGGTGCCATGTGGTACCCCGAATTTAACCAATGTTGGTTGAGTAAAAAAAAAATTGTTTCCACCTTGGTTGAGATTGAAATCCTAACCTCACATGATGAGCAACGAACTACAACCAAAGGTATAACCAACTGAGCTATACATGTGTCTTGTTATACAAATGACACATTTTTTATTTAAATTTGTGTGTGGCAGGATTTGGGGGTAAAGCTCGGTCAATAGGGGGCTAGCCCAACCGACTAGGGCCACATGTGACTCCATATGACTAGGCACTAGGAGCGGGAGAAAAGCATGGGGTTGGCTAAAACATGGCCACATGGCCATGCATACGACTAATGAAACAACCTAAGACCAGGGCTCAACAGTAGCGCCCATCCCAAAGCTATATGGCAACACCCATATGATTAGAGGCTCGAGAGAAAGGGGTTGCGCCCAATATTTGCTGGAAAATGGGTTTTCCAACTATATAATATGATTTTTAATTGTTAATAATGCCAATTTTTGGAGACTTTTGCCCAAAATTGAGGATATGGAGCCCTTTTTGAGGACAAATGTTAGGGGGAAGTTGGGAGGAGAACCCCAACTCAAATCCTATATAAATCATAGGTTTTTGATAGACCAAGAGGTTCATATTAGCATAATGATGATGAGTTTGTGAAGCTTAAATCCATTTTTATGCAGGGAAGCCATTGAGAAAGCGAACTTTAGAGGCCAATTCTAGGAGCTACGCTCAACCATTTTCAGTGTCGTCAGTTGTGTTGGATTATTGAGGTCGAGCTAAACAAAACCAGACCAGTTTGTAATCATTTTGATACATTTTTGATGTAATTTTGAAGCATTGAAGAGAAATAAGAAAGCCTCCCCCACTGAGGAAAAGTCTTGGAGACGTAGGCAATCTTGTCGAACTCCATTAAAAACCTTGTTGTTATGGTTTTTTATTCTTTATGCTTACTTTATGATCTGTATTATTTATGATGGATGAAATATTCTTTCATTAAGTCCTCTTCTTCTCTTAATTTCATAAATGGTAATTGAACACATGATTAAAACTCAGCCAAGTCTTTAAAGATCATTTTCAGATCAGTGCAGTTGGCTAGGACTCTGAGATGTAGCTCCAGAACTCTAGTTGTTCAAAATGGAGTCTTGCATTCCATTTTCTTCAAAATTTTCAAAATTTTATGGGTATTATTCCCACATGTTTTCCTCATGCTCCCATGTAGCATCTTCAGGACCATAGCAGGTCCATTGAACCTTTACCAGCTATATGGCTTTGTTCCTAAGCAATTTTAATTTCTGGTCCAGGATGCATATTAATTCCACTCGAAAATCCCCTTCGTGCTCCATCTGTATCACATTCCTATCAATTATGTGGTTAGGTTCATGCACATATTTATTTAATAACGAAACATGAAATACATTATGCACTCTCATGGATGCAGGAAATGCTATCATGTATGCAAATGGCCCTATATTTTCTATTATTTCAAAATGCCCACAATATCTTGTTGCCAACTTCAGGCAACTTCCTAATCTTATCAAACTTATCTTTGCCTTTAATTTTAAGAACATATGTTCTCCCACTTTAAAATATCTAAAAACTATGTTATTGTTTTGCATAACTTTTCTACCTATCATGGGAAACCTTTAAATTCTGCTTTATCCTTTCCACATGTTCTTCCATTTCCTTTAACAAATCTATCCCAACAAATATTATGTCTGTTGGATTATCCCAACTCACTGGAGTGTTGCATTTTTTTCCATACAATGTTTCAAATGACTCATTTTCAATGAGGCCCGATACCCATTGTTGTAGGAAAAATCAACTAAATAAATATAATCTTCCCACTTTGATGGTTGATCCATTACATACATTCTAAGCATGTCCTCAATTATCCTATTAGTTCTCTTTGTTTGTCCATCTGACTTTGGGTGATATGTTCTACTAAGATTTAATTTTTTTCCAAATCCTTTGAACAAACCCTTCCAAAAAATGGATGTAAACTTTGGATCTCTATATGAAACTATTTCCTTATGCACTCCATGTAGCCTAGAAACTTATCTCATATAAATTTATGCAATATGTATTGTCTTGTGTGTAGTCTTTACCAGAATAAAATGAGTTTACTTGATTAATTTATCCACCACCACCATGATAGAATCATGTTGCTTCAGTGTTCTAGGAAGCTTTGTAATAAAATCAATTGTGACAACTTCCCACTTCCATTCCAGAATGGGAAATGGCTATAACAAACTTGTTGGTTGTCAATGCTATGTCTTTACCTTTTGACATTCTAGACATCTGGATATGTAATTAGCCACCTCCTTTTGCATTCCCAACCAAAAGTATTGGCTTCTCATAATTGAAATTGTCTTCTGATATACCAGGTGTCTGACATATGGCACATTATGAACTTCCTTCATAACTACATTTTTCATCTCACTAGAATTATACACATACACCTTACCTTTGTGCATAAGAATTCCATTTTTTTTAGCTCATAAAAATTAAATTTCTGTTGAAAATTACTTTGTTTAATATCTCTTTTATTTTTAAATAATTCTGATCTGAAATTGTTGTTGCAACAATTTTGTGTTTCATATCGATCTTGTACATGTTGATGGTTGCAACATTCTTCTCATGTTCCATCCTACTAAGTGCATCAACCACTTGACTTTCCTTTCCCTTTATATGCTTAATTTCAAAGTCACATTCACTCAGAAATTCCAGCCATCTAGTTTGCCTAGCAATTAGTGTTGGTTGTCCAAAAAAATTCTTTAGACCAAAATGATCTGTCCTTACCTTGAATTTATTACCCATAAGGTAATGCCTCCACATTTTTAATGCATGTACAATTGTTGTTGACTCTAGATCATGGGTAGCATGATTTATTTCATGATCTTTTAGTTTCTTGGACTCATAGCATACCACATGATACTTTTGACTAAGAACTCCACCAATACCTTCCTTGCATGCATCAATGCACACAACAAAGTCTTCATCTAGGTATGCAATCTTCAATATTAGTGCACTTTTCAATATTTCCTTCAACTACTAAAAACTCTCTTCACACTTGGTTATCCATTCAAACTTCACTCCCTTCTTTTTCAAAGAAGTGATTGGACTTGCAATCTTTAAAAATCATTTTATGAATATTCAGTAATAACTGGAAAGACCCATGAATGATCTGACCTCTGTCACATTATTTGGCACTAGCCATCCTCTAATGATTTCTATATTCTCATAATCAACTTTTATCCCTACTGCTGAAATTATATGCCCCAAGTAGTGAATCTTATTTTGATAAAAGATGCACTTACTTAGCTTAGCATGCAATTTATTCTCTCTTAAAACTTGCAACACCATTCTTAAATGGTGTTCATGTTCCTCTTCTAACTTAGAGTAGACAATAATTTCATCTAGGAACACAATCACAAACTTGCCCAGGTACTCCCTGAACACTCCATTCATAAAACACATAATGACTATCGGTGCATTTGATAGTCCAAATGACACTACCATGTGTTGGGATAAATATATGCACTATTAATTCCAACATTTAATTATCAACTGGGGCTCACAAGCTTCGAGGTGTAGGCGCAGGAAACGCAGGATCAGAGCCTAGTCTAGCCTAATCTAAAGCCGACAAAACAATCTTCAAACCCACACTTCAGGAAATTAACACTAAGGATTCATCACTAGGACGCATGAATAAATTAGTGCTAGAAAGACTTAGATCACAATCTTTCATGCACTCAGGGTGATGTTCGTGTGATTAATCGTGAGTAGCTTACTTAAGTTTCCTATCCTTCAATGGATTCCAGTAGTGATTAAAAAGATAATCAAATGGCTAAAAACTAGGTAAAAGGAAATGAGATCTAAACTCAAACTTTGTCCTTAATCAAATGCACCGATCACAATGAGAAAGCAAGGAAATAAATGAAAATGAATGGGAAAGAATGGTAATGCGGAAATACAAAGTGGAAAGAAGTGGAATCTTGGATTGATGTTCATTTAGTTATGGCGCTTGAGAGCATTCGACCAAGCAAGGAATGTTATCAAATCATGAAGGATATAAGAAATGAGTGAAAGGTGTTTTATAGTAAGAATAGTAAGAAGCGAAACACACACAGATTTGTGAATAATAAATGCACTTTAAAATATATGTTTTTTGTGTTTTAATGTATACTTGTAAATGCAAATGTTCAAACAACTACTAAAGCTCTGTTTTAATATGTTTTGACACAGCTGGAAGGAAGGTGTAATGAATGGATTGAGATGTATATTTGAAAGGGAAATTTGATTAATGAAGCAAATAAATTAAAAGGGAATTCAATGGTAGATGTGTAGATAATGAAATAGGCATGAAGATCTTTGGTTTAAAAGAATGTGTTGGCTGAAAAAGAGACACCAAAAATAGAGTACTCTTTATGAGGATTGAATGTGGGAATGTGTAGGTTTATGAAAGCGATTGGAGGTAGTTTGAGAGATATTTGGAAAGTGTATCTTTTTAGCAATTTTAGCAACAAACAATTAGTGGAGTGATCAGATAAGAAAAGACAAAATTAAGGCGATGTGTGAAGCAATTGAACTGTTGGTCAAGTAGTCATTAAATTTAGAGACAAAGTAGCATGAAAACTCATAAATTGAAAGCATATAGAAAAAGATTGAACTAAATCAAATGAAATGTACCAATGCCTTGAGTGAGAGGGTGTTGATTTGAGTTTTATCTATTAAGAATCGATTTGCAGAATGAAAACACACAGTATATGACTTTCAAACTAAACAATAATGCAAGAAGAAAAGAAATTAAACGTAATGCTAATATATAAAGAAAATAAAATATAGCAACACTTACCACTCTTAGGGGCCCTTCCTAGGAGGTTGGTGCTGCTAAAAAGACTCATATCAAATGGAGATGGTGTCCAATGTTTCAGCAACAATCAATTCTTCATTGAGATCAAAAACTCTATTTTTACATGGCTAGCAACTCAAAGCTTTCTCACAAGAATAAATCTCTCATTTACAAAACATTCATGAAACTAATGGCTCTTTATCATAGCCCTATGAGGATTATTTATACATGAATAATCATTGAGGAGTGGATGGGACCGAATCCCAATGCTCAGATTTCAAATATTACATTTTTAGATAAAATCCTCAAAAATCTGGGTTTTATTGCAATTTGGGCAGATTTTAGTTATTCCCCCACCCACATATTCCAAACCAATTCTAATTTTGAAAAAATTCCCACGTGCTACTCAATTTTCCATATTCTAGACAAAACCCATTTCATAGAATTTTCTAGATCTGATTCCATCTGCACAAAAATCGAGGCACAAGTTTGCAGTTTGAGTTTTTCAATAATTTTATCAAAATCATTCCCCCCTGAGATGGAGGTCCACACGTGTGATCTGGGTGAATTCTGTCTCACGTGTCTACATGTAAACGTGGCTCTGGACAAAACCCATGTATCCTATTTTCCTCTAGAAGCTTTCCAAAATTTCGAATTATTTCTAGTACTGGATTGTTGTTGATGCTGGTACCGAATGACCTGGAGCATTCTGGCACTGGATGGTTTTTGGAACATTCTATTAATGGATGTGTTGAATTACGAGTACTCGATGATATTGAGTGTGAGTATCGTATGACATGGAGTGTGAGTACTAGATGACATGGAGTGTGAGTACTGGATGACTTGTAGAACCTTCTAGTACCGAATGACTTGGAGTATTGGATGAGTGCAGTATTGGTATCGGAAGAAATGAGTACTGGATGACATGAAGTATGGGTACCAGATGACATGGAGTATGGGTACCGTATGATTGTGCAGGTACTTGACTGTAGAACCTTCTGGTACCTGATGACTTGGAGTATCGGATGACCTACAATGTGAGTACCGGAACAAGAACAATACATGTATCAGAACATGGACAGTGCATATACCAGAACCTGAACAATACAAAAGATGTTGCTTGGATATAGAAACATAGGATTAAACCATCATCGACAAAACTATTGTATAATCATCCTTTTAATCACTAAAAATATGGAAAATTATGTATTAACCACATAGGATGAATAACAAGAGATAATGGAGGTTTATGGTGTAATTAGCGATATATTATTGACGAAATGCAGGGAGAAGGTGTAATGATGAGTGTATTTGTATGGTGGAAAGTATGACAAAACTGGAGCTCAACACAACCCCAAACCCAAGGATTTGCATGTCCTCATGCAAACAAGGTGAAGAACTTATGATACTCTGCTTATAGATTTATGTGACATTGTTTCTTTTGTGTAGGTGTTAGTTCTTGTGGAATGACACTTTGGAAACTGCCATAGATTGATTTCAAACAGAGGAACCAAATTATCATAAAAATGGAGGACAAGCAGAGGATGAGGTATCAGAGTGATGGTGAATGATGTGCATATGGAGAATGGTTTATAAAATGTTGGTGATGGTGGTCGTATGAACTTGGACATCAATTTTAAGACCAATATTTTTTTTTTGGTTCTTTGTTTGGATAGGAAACAATGACTTCATCCTCTTTGAGATGACTTAAGAATGCTTTATGATGTATGAAGAGAAGACACTATAGATGTTGCTTTATGTTTGTATACCAAATATTTCCTTTTCATTACTTGGTCTTATCATCATAGTATATTGTTCATTACGACAAGTGGAGTGAAGATGGAGGGTTTACTGAGTAGTTGTGATAATGCATAGTGGAGTGTGGAGTGGATAATAGTGGTTATGCATCATGTTTTCCAAGTTCTTAGTAAATTAAAAATATTTATACTAGTTTTACCTCAAGTTACCCTTGGTTTGAATTCTAATGCATGTTGAAGTGTAAACTATGCAGAATGGGACAAAATGTCTGCAAATTCATGATGTAGACTGATGAAATTTGAAGATGAAGTGGAGCAAGGATGAGAACTGATGAATATCTAGGAGAGAGTTGATGAATTTTGATCTTCTGAGATTCCTTATGTCTCTCTCTCTCACCCCCAAACCTGTTGGTTTGCATGTCCTCATGCAAACTCTCATTAGCACATAAAATTTCTACAAGCTTAAAGTAGACTATGTGGAACCGGTGCATGTTGACTGAAGCAGAGAAATGAAGTATGCTAGAGTTGAGAGTTGTTGAAAATATCTTGCAAAAATTACCCTCGAAAAAGATTTAAATTTATGTACTGTTGGTATAGGAACCTACTGGTTCCTGTACCAACAGTACCAAAACAGAAAAATCTAAAAGAACTAAACCAATACTATTATTACGAGAGAATAAATATAAATTGATGTCATTCTTGAAGAAAAAACCAAAAATTAAACTGTATTCATGCTTGTAAATTAGGAAATGAAATTTATTTTAAAATATTACAAGCATAAAGGAAATTTCTAAATTACTTATTACATACAATTTCATCAATCATTAATAGTTGTATGCTCAAGGAACCATGTAAATTGTGATGGGGGATTTTTCCTCTTATCCTTAAACAAGAGAACATGAGGAGATACGTGGTCTTTAATAAATGAGAAACTGATAGGAAACCAATCATCCATGTTTAATTTCTCAAAGAATCTATGTCATTCAAGTGATATTGATAAGGTTCGCATTTGAGTTTATTAGACTCCTACACTTATGGGTCCCACCTCTAGGAAAATGACATCCTAGGTATGAATGATGGGGTCTTAAGACCATCTTACGAACATTCTCAAATGGCAATTAGATGAGGTTCATTAGCCTTTTGTTCAACCATGCATGCTTCTTCTTAACTATTTACACAAGTATATTGTTCATACAGACAAATATAGATTAGGCATAATGAAAGACATCAAAATCAGAACCCTTTGGTTGCAAGCCTGCTCAGTACTCCGATGGGGTAATTTTGACATCTAAGAAATATCCTTCCCGGGCAGAATGCCCCATTGCCTACGAGCCTGTTCAGTACCCTGATGGGTTTGCCTAGTTATACCACAGGTCAGTACCCGCTGCCAGCAGACCTGTTTAGTATCCCGGTGGGTTAGCCTCTTACACCCATTTTCCATCAAAGGCTCTTATTCCAATATTTACCCTTAAGATATAATTTATAGATTGCTTTCGCATGGGTGAATGGGGGAGCATCTTTGAAAACCTTTTTATAGGATGGGATGGTATTGAGTTGGAAGATATTTTATAGATTGCCCATAAAAGATTGTTCATATGAAAAATAGACTTATGTATCGAGATTAGTCGAAAGACATATCATGGTCAAACTTACTTAATGTGTGGTGGATGAGGCCATGAGAGAATGACCTAAAGGTGCCTCTAGTCCCCAAGTTCATCTTCTCCATATAAGATTGTGTTCCCTCACAAGTAGAAGTTTCATTCACTCTCTTGCTACTATTTGATAAGAATGCTTGAATAACAAGTTTTGATATGAAACTAGGATGTACAAGTTACCTATGGGCATCATTATGCAGACCCTAAATATTTTGTAAATCCCCATAATATTTTAAAGATTAGGCTTATGAGCAACTGTTATTATTAATAGTCAGAAATCTATATGTAATAATAAGAAGAAATATCTTAAGTTGTTTTGGTTTTTTATGTTAGATCACCAATATTATATTCATCTCATTTCATTTATTTGAAAAGAAACACGAAAAATGTTGCATTTATTTAGAACTAGGTTAACTAACATGCAACGTTTACTCTATCCTACCTAAGAACAAGAAATTATATTTCACGTGTAAGAATATTTTCAATGTAACCATCTGCGTAACAGGTGTAGAAACACATTCATACTTGGGTTTGAAAGATAAGCTTTAATGTATACCAGAATACGAAGAACTAGCTGCTTTGATGATGATGTGGAGAGTTGTTGAAGAAGAGAGTGGTGTTTCAATCTTGTTGTCGTCTGGAACCAATGTTCAATGTAATCTTGATGTTCTTGGTTCACTTCCTCATTTAGACCACTCTGCATGTCTCCCTCTATCATTCCACGCAAATCATATTCTTTCGAATGGTTTGTCTCCTGGATGCATACTGCATCCGGCGATATACATGTCAAGAACTCCTCGATCTCAGGTTCTAATGGTGGATCTCCATCAAATGTGGTCCATGATTATTTAGTCTCTCCTATAGGTTGGAAAGAGTGATTACAAAAGGATTTTAGATCTTCTTGTGGATGTAGCTAATGGAACTCTTCTTCTTCTATCACTTCCATAGAGGCAGATAGGTTCTTGACTACTGTCAAGATTTTCTCTTCGTGAGAGGCAAAGATCCCAACTGCTGCTAGGATTTGAGAGAGTTCTCTTAAACTCTTGATCATGTTTGAGTTCTTGTTGTTGGTTGATGGGTCCTGTTTCACACATGGATTAGTGTAGAGGGAGGTTCTTATAGTGCCCAATTTTTTTTTTTAAATCCTAAGGAAATAAAAAGAAGCAAACTAAAACAAAATGTGAGCAAACCAATTATATACTTGAAGCGCCACCGTGCTACTAGGACCCTCCTGTCACCAAGTTATATTTTCACACAAGTTAGCTTCTCTTCTCATATATATAAAAAAATGGCTAATGCGAATAAAACACAAATTCTAACTACTAAAAGGAAGAGGACAACCTAACTTTGGAGTAGCCCCACTAAAGTGGATGCGTGGGCTCTTTCCTCACATCTTACCATCTTCTCTCCGTCCTTAGGTCGTCCTTAAAATAACACCACACTTGCATGAAAAGAAACACACTTGCATGAAAGGAACACTCAAGGCTTTGGAGAAATAAAAGCAACCTACCTATGCTCTAATCCCTTTAGCACCTCTCCGGCAATGGCACCAAAATGTTGGGATAAATATATGCACTATTAATTCCAACATTTAATTATCAACCGAGGCTCGTAAGCTTTGAGGTGCAGGCATAGGAAACACAGGATCAAATCCTAGTCTAGCCTAATCTAAAGCCGACAAAACAATATTCAAACCCACACTTCAGGAAATTAACACTAAGGATTCATCACTGGGACACGGGAATAACTTAGTGCTATAAAGGCTTAGATCACAGTCTTTCATGCACTCAAGGTGATGTTCATGTGATTAATCGCGAGTAGCTTACTTAAGTTTCCTATCCTTCAATGGAAATTTCCAGTAGTGATTAAAAAGATAATCAAATGGCTAAAAACTAGGTAAAAGGAAATGAGATCTAAACTCAAACTTTGTCCTCAATCAAATGCATCGATCACAATGAGCAAGCAAGGAAATAAATGAAAATGAATGGGAAAGAATGGTAATGCAGAAATACAAAGTGGAAAGAAGTGGAATCTTGGATTGATGTTCATTTAGTTATGGCGCTTGAGAGCATTCGAACAAACAAGGAATGTTATCAAATCATGAAGGATAAAAGAAATGAGTGAAAGGTGTTTTATAGTAAGAATAGTAAGAAGCGAAACACACACAGATTTGTGAATAATAAATGCACTTTAAAATATATGTTTTTGTGTTTTAATGTATACATGTAAATGCAAATGTTCAAACAACTACTAAAGCTCTGTTTTAATATGTTTTGACACAGCTGGAAGGAAGGTGTAATGAATGGATTGGGATGTATATTTGAAAGGGAAATTTGATCAATGAAGCAAAGAAATTAAAAGGGAATTCAATGGTAGATGTGTAGATAATGAAATAGGCATGAAGATCTTTGGTTTAAAAGAATGTCCTGGCTGAAAAAGAGACACCAAAAATAGAGTACTCTTTATGAGGATTGAATGTGGGAATGTGTAGGTTTATGAAAGCGATTGGAGGTAGTTTGAGAGCTATTTGGAAAGTGTATATTTTTAGCAATTTTAGCAACAAACAATTAGTGGAGTGATCGGATAAGAAAAGACAAAATTAAGGCGATGTGTGAAGCAATTGAACTATTGGTCAAGTAGTCATTAAATTCAGAGACAAAGTAGCATGAAAACTCATAAATTGAAAGCATATAGAAAGATATTGAACTAAATCAAATGCAATGTACCAATGCCTTGAGTGAGAGGGTGTCGATTTGAGTTTCATCTATTAAGAATCGATTTGCAGAATGCAAACACACAATATATGACTTTCAAACTAAACAATAATGCAAGAAGAAAAGAAATTAAACCTAATGCTAATATACAAATAAAATAAAATATAGCAACACTTACCACTCTGAGGGGC
>WSFP011422332.1:0-22785 GCA_009831015.1 Picea engelmannii | reverse complement strand
ATGGGAATGACATCACATAATATTTCATCCTTATATCCTCCTATTTTAAATTCAACTAAACATTGTTTAGTGACATTTACCTGATGTCCTTTTTGTAGCCATGAAACTCTGTATGGGCTTGGATGTACAATAGTCTCCATCTCTAGATTTTCTACCATCTCTGTAGATACGAGATTGTCTGTGCTACCACTATCCACTATGACTTTGCATACCCTATCTTTGGTTTTCCAAGCAGTCTGAAACATATTGTTTCTTTGGGCTAGGTTCTTTGCCTCCTTCTCTGGCATTAAGAGAACTTTCATCATCATCAAGGATCTTCCACCCTCAGCATCTTCTGCCTCAACATTCTGTCCTTGAGCTTCAACAATGTGAGTTTCACCACCTTCTTTCTTCCTATCTTGACACTCATAACATTTATGTCTGATATTTCCACAAACAAAGCATTTTACTTAACCACCCCTACCTTTTCCTCTTCCTCTAGCTCGAGGAAAAGTATTTATATCGGCATAATCTCCTCTCTGTGAGCTTCCTCCTCTCTCATGTTGAGTTTGAGGTTTCTTCCCTTCTTCTTTAGGTTTATGAGTCTTGTCTTGGGCAATTGTTTTGCCTCTGGCTTGACTTCTACCTCGGCCTCTTTGACCTTACTTTCGGCTCAGCTTCTCTTTAGCTTTAAGAGCTATCTAATAAGCATCTTCTACAATCTGAATGATCATCATGCTCATCTCATATTGAATGTCATACCATAGACCATTCATGTATCTAACAACCTTTTAATTATCACTTTCCCGATGACCTGCTCTGATGTTTATCTTATAGAATTCTTCAGTATATTCTTTCACTGACATCAGCTTCTGTCTCAAATTATGCATCCTCCGAAACAGAGTGATTTGATAATACTTAGGTATAAATTTGGCTTTCATCTTTGCAACCATTTTATCCCAGCTTTTGATTTTCTGCTTGCCTTTGCAGCGTCTGTCAGCCTCCAGTTCGTCCCACCATAGTGATGCATGCCCTTTAAGTCTAGTAATGGCATGTTTGACTTTCTTGTCTTCCTCGACATCCTCATAGTCGAAGTATTTATCTAGAGCTCTAATCTAGTCTAGAATCTCTTCAACATCTAGGTTTCCCTCATACACTGGAATGTCCATTTTTTCTCTAGCACCTATCCTTGCAATAGCCCTGAATAGGCGTTCATCCACAACATCTTCGACTACAACTTCTTCTCCTTCGTTTCCATCTTCATTTTCACTTTCAGCCTCACTGATATCCCAAGTGTCAATTGTCCACCTATGTTTTTTCTCCATGGCATCAAGCTTGGCATGTAATTCACGCATTTCTCTTTCCACGACTGGATCAGGGATTGGCATTGGCCTGTCTCTTCTTATCGGTGGCATGGTTGGAAAATGTTCCTCATTTCTCTGCTACAGAAAGAAAAGAACTTGTTCTGAGCTTTGATACCACTTGGTGCGTATCAGAGTACTCTTTTTCCTCCTGCTTCCTCTGCCTACAATATACAAACAGAGTCAAGCTCTGATACCACTTGGTGAAGACCCCCGAACCCTTGGGCCGAGATCTGTGCAGGATCGTTCTAAATCTTCCCCTGAGTCAAATTGACTCCTCGATTCCTCCTCAAGGAATTCCACACACACAAAACAGTGTTTTTCACAAGTCCTTATAGGTATGCCCAAGTGATTAAACAAAATACATCACCCTGATCTCCTAACCACAATGAAATCGTGCCCTTCGCCGAATCGGGACTTCGGGGTTCGTGATTTCGCAATTTCTTTTGTCGAGTCTCTAGCTCTTCAACCTACCAAAACCCGAAATGGTCAACAAGGTTGGGATCTACCTATATAACGAGGACACACCACCCATCCACTCCACTTTCCTCTGTTTCTATCGTGGACCCTTGCCACATGTCGCACAAGCTTTTCGAATTTCAGAACTTGAATAAGCCTTCGACTATCATTCGTTATTTTGAGCTTCTGGGTACCAGGAGTTCGAGACTCTCGATCCCAGAACGCTACCTCCTCTATTTTCTAACACTTGAAGTGTCAAAATCCCAAAACTCATGCCAAGTCTGGTCACAACCCACAATTTCAAGATTTTCACTCCACTATGCCCCGACTCCTTGTCGTCAGGACCTCCGAAGTACCGAAATCCGGACTTCTGAATTTATGAAAATTCCACTACTCACATTCACGTGCGATGATCCAATTCATGATTCGAGAATGTGTGAAACCAAAGGTTTTGACCTGCACTTTCACCTTCCAAACCCTGAAACACTAAAATGATCTTGACACCACAATTGGTCACGATCAACGGTCCTCGTTGAATCTTGAAACCACCGATATGGGTTCATCCAACTCTTATCCACCTTGCATATCCTTTGGATCCTACGACCCTCACAACTTCATGAGTTCTCCACGGATAATTTCAACCATCCGATTCACTCCTCCATGAATCTCTGTGAAACGAGCCAATGTTCTTTCTCCGGGACTTAACCTTCTGCATGCTATTTCGGCTCCCCGTCTTCCTTTGAACACTTCAAAGGTGTTAACCCTCCTGAGCTTTCTCTGGCAACTCAAGTCTCCAAAGGACTCCTGCACGCACTCCTTGCGAAAATCTTTCAAATAATCCTGGGTATTTGACCTCTCGACTCTGTGCACTTTCTGCAACAACAACCCTTCCTCTTTCAACCTTAGTTTATAAGTTCTAAGGCCTCAACTAGCCTGCACACACCTTGCACAGCTTCTGGGCTTCGCCTATACTTCTACTGGAATGAGAACAATGGTATCCCTCCTGAGATTAGATAAAACTCAAAACCCTTGTCAACGCACTCCTTGTGGATGTTTCATTGCACTCCTTGCAGGAACTCTCTCTCTCAGGAAGAGAAATAATTGAAACTCATTCTTCTCTCTCAGACTTCATACATTCAACATGAAATCATACATTTAACATAGAGTAACAACAAATGCATAACAATGAGAATAAAACAACTCTAGGCATACCATTCAGCATATGTAAACAATGAACATCATAACACCATGAATCTGATTCAAAGCTTCATATATTAATTTAGAGGTCCTGTACATGGGTTCTCCTTTCCAGTTCTCTGTTACAACTCTCTCCTTCTTCTCTATGCTAATGATACAACAATACAATGGTACAAAGGCGAGGGTGTCTATATCCATTTTCCATCCTACTCTCTAAACTGTCTAATCTATAATTCAAATCTACCTACTTCCATTAACTATGCATAAATGCCTCTACATACTATAGACAAGAGCAACGCTCAAAGTATGCTCACAATATCTTGACATAAATGTAAGTACGCTTCTAGCTATTACATTAATATCTGCTCTTTAATTTTCAAAAACATTTCAAAGCGTGTAAAATATGTGTTGCACTCCTCTAGTTGTCTTCTACCTTCATTCTCACTTGGATGGCTACTTACGATGCTCCTGCATCAGATAGCCCCATATGCATGAGTAATGGGGGATGACATCCCATCCTCTTATACCATGGTGTTCAACACGATAGGTTAACTTGAAAGAGGCATAATGTTTATATACGAACTTTGATTGATGCACGATATGCACCGTTGGAAAGGTCTCATAGTGTAAAACATCTTCAAGAGGATGTGTGCAAGTTTTTTACATCAAAATCTTATAAAATATCGTTTAATGCCTCAAAATATCTCTAGAAGGTTCCAGACCCCAATTTTCCAAACTGGGACCTGCCACTAAAATGACCCTACAAGATGATTCCTCCAATTTTTTCCACTTTGAAAGAATTGAGATAGATGAAAAATAATATAATGATCCAATCCAGATCATAGGAGGCTTATTAAGGGATTTTACAAGATCGTTCATCCCATTACCTCATTGTAGAGAAAATATATGAATTTTGTATGGTTAGCAAAATGTGAGGTCAACTTTCAAAAGTTGAAACACCTCTTGACCAATGCCCTTGTCTGAAAGACCTCAAACACTCTTGTCTGAAAGACCACAATATGCATTGATGCTTTCAAGGAAGGAATTGGTGGAGTCCATATTGTAGGAGGAACATGTGATTTTGTATGAATCAAGGAAGATAAATGAGCATGAGTAGTGGTATGTTACTCATGACTTAGATATTGCAACCATGGTGCATGTGTTAAAAAATTGAAGACATTACCTGCTTGGGAGGATATTTTTCTTGATTATGGATCATTATGGACTGAAATCCCTTCTTGATCAACCATAGTTGAATTCCAGATAGGCCAGGTGGATGTCACTAATTAGTGAGTTTGATTTCGAGATAAAATATAAATAAAACTGAGTGGTAGATGCATTCAACCAAAGTATGCAGATAGTACACCTAGCAACAACAAGCATCTGTGAGTCTGACATTAAAAAAATAAACATAATTCTCTTGCATGGTGATAAGCATTTCAATTTGGTAGAAAACAATTTTCACCATGAGCCAAACATGAATAATTTTGAGGAATACCAACTTTTAGTAGATGAGTTGTTTGTGTATAACAACATGTTGTATGTACCTGACTCAACAGAGTTGAAACACCTCATTATGGATGAGTTCCATAAGATACCTTATGTGGGAGATATTGGATATCAGGAAATGATAACAACAATAAGGAAACTACATTATTACCCAGGAATAAAAAAGGACATTGCAGAGTATATTACAAAGTTCCTAGAGTTTCAATGGGTCAAAGTTGAACATAAGTACCCTGGAAGATTCTTGCAACCATACAAAAATTCCCAAGTGGAAGTAGGCGACTATCTCCATGGACTTCATCATAGGATTTCCAATAATAGTTATGCAACATGATACAATCATTCTAGTGGTGGACAAGTTGAGCGAGGTAGCTCATTTCATTCCAATTAAGTTCACTTTTAAAGATATAGATGTTGTTAATGTCATTATGAAGGAAATTTTCAGGTTGCATGATATGCCCATGACCATTATTTTAGATATAGATTAGAAATTCACATCTAATTTATGGAAAGGATTGTTTGTGGGATTTGGAATGCAACTAGCATTCAACACATCCTACCATCCTCAAACATATGGATATACCGAGAGGGTAAATAGAGTGTTGGAAGATATGTTAAGGATGCATGTCATGCATCATCCCAAACAATGAGAAGACTATCTACCTTTGGTAAAAATTTCCTACAACAATGTGTTATCACACTAAGTTTCCTTGGGTCTTTTATCCCTTAGGTTTAAATTTTTTTGGCCTTTAGACTTCAATTTTTCTTAATTTTCCTTTGTGTGATTTGCTTAGGTTAGATTGAACAAATAAAGACTTGATTTTTTGGCTCGTTTTTGGCCCTCATATAGATTTTAAGCCTAGGTACATTTCATGGCTTATGGTTTTGACTCATCCCATGAACTTCATGACTTGACACCAAGCATAACCTATCCCACGACCTTCATGACTTGACATGTAACTCTTTTTACTCATACCTTTCATCCTAGTCATGTTGTCCCTATGTTATAGCAAGATTTGCCTCACCATTTCTATCTTGCACAGAGGCCCTTTTTCCATTTCCCTATACAGACTTGTCATCCCTTTTTGATGAATCTAGAGCTAAAAATACACATTTTCCCACATATATGTTCCCTATTTACTATACAACATCCGTATACGCAGACTGCTCCACTACAGCCCGTGTACATCGGGATTTGTGCCAAAAAATACAAAAATGAAGTCAGGTTTCCATGTCATGATAGGAGATCTCTGATCCTTGGCCTTCCATATACTAGAAATGTTCCAACTCAGCCCTTCAGTTGGATTTTGAAGGCTATAAGACCACAATTTTGAGCTATGGAAAAGAGGAGAAAGCATTCAACTTTGAGAGAAAAGTTACTCTGGAGAAATTACTTCATATTGAGTCTGCATCCCTTTGTCCCTAAAGTATGAACACAGTGTTTATCCCCCAAGCTCTTTCCCTATTGTTGAGAGAACCTCATTATCTCTTTTCTATGAGCTTTCCTTTGGTGGAGGATTGAAGTGGTGGAGGCCCAGTTGGAAGGAACTTGGTTTCTTGGTTTCGAACCGTGTCGACACAGAAGTCTGTAATGTTTTCGCTTCTGCTGATCATTTATTAATAGAAATACTCCTTTCCCGTCCAATTAGTATTGTGCAAATATATGATTATTATCCATGGGATTATTTGTAATTTTAATTAATGGATTATGTTATCTAATGTGCTAACCCCTTTATATTATCAATATATACTTTCTCTGCTTGTTTGTTGAGAACTTTTTGCAGGTACAAAGCTTTGGGTCAAAGTACTCAACAGTGGAACATCATCAAATGTTGGAACGAGGTAGGCTTCTTCCTTATCTCGCTTTCACATTGGTTTATACAACATATGTTGTAATTGAGTAGATTTTTGGAGTCATACCTATCTGTTGTGGTTTACCCTGGCCATAGAGAGTTTTTCCCTTGTAACACCCTATGTTTGATTAAAGGTGGTCAAATCATCCTTTTGAAAAAGAGCGTTGCCAACTCACTAGGAGTTTCTATAGAGCACTCCTTGTCCTTTATTCCTTTCCATGATTCATCATAATTTCATTGAGGTCATGTTCTACCTTTTTTTAAGCATCATGGTTCATTAAAAGATGTATTCAAATATTTTCTTTTAATTAGTTTGCTAACGTTTTAAAATATTTGAATGTTCTCAAACTCAGTGCTGTTGAAAATGCTAGTTCAGACCAGTTGTAGACAACACTACGGGATCAACTCCTAAGGTGGATTTGGAAGTTGAGGTGTTCATGGTGATCTCCTAAATAGTTGTAGATCCTTAAGTTTTCATTACTCCTCCAGGTATTTCGTGAACCCACTCCATTGCATAGCGAATTTGTGCGATAGTAGTTGCCTATGTTTTGGTAGCGACCGTCTCTACAAATCCATCCCTCCTTCATTCCTCTCCATCCATATTTTCCCTCCCACATACTTGCAACCATTGTCACCTATTTTTCATTTATCAAGACACCAATTCATCTTGCTCCTGAGTGTCAAGTTCCCATGCAAACACTTATTCCTTGTGTGCACACTTCGCTACCAAAAATGCGTTGTTGAAACCTCGCTACATTTCCCATGTTCTCTCTACTTTTTGGATGGGAGTGTTATTTTCCAGGTATTCAAAGACCATTGCAGCAATTTTCCTTTCACTGTATTGTCATTCTTCAATTTTATATCTGCAAACAATAAGGGGAGGGAAAATTGCATTTCTTTCCTTTCAAAAGCCATCAAAATAGTGTTCTATCAAAACAAGGTGATTTAGAGGAGAATCGTAGGAAAGAAAAACCATTATTCACTATCATTATCCCATTGAAGTATGCCTTTTTTTGATCCCTTATCCTTCACTATACCATAACCTATGATCCCTTGTCTTTACTCATGGAGACACCTCAGAAGAAGATGTTTCACAAGGGAGTAACTGTGGCTAGAACTGAACCCTCAGACATGCACCTTTTTTATGCAGAGACAATGGTTAGGGAAGTTTTCTAGAGGGTGGGTTGCCTCTCTTTTTTCCAAAACATGCAGAGGGGAAACCCTGAAGTGGCAAGGCAATTTTCCTTACATTTTGATGCCCTTAATAATAAAGTAGGAGATA
The DNA here is from genome assembly GCA_009831015.1 of Picea engelmannii. Taxonomy (NCBI): domain Eukaryota; kingdom Viridiplantae; phylum Streptophyta; class Pinopsida; order Pinales; family Pinaceae; genus Picea; species Picea engelmannii. The sequence goes on along the minus strand of WSFP011422332.1, from coordinate 15,148 downwards.
TGGAGTTTGAGGTTTTTGAAGCCTCTATTGCAGCAGCCACATGGATTCCTAACACTAGGGAGAGATGGTTTAAATCCATGACTTTAAATGCTACCTTCTCTAAGGACTTTGTCAAACCAGATTATCAGACTAAAAAATTGTCCAAGGGAGTGCCTAGAAGTCATTTAGTTGAATATTTTGACAAGATGTTGAAGATCATCTAGAGATACTTGACATGTGAGGGAAGGTTTATTATCTTATAACAATACTAGATAAGGTTTCTTCTTCATTTTACTGGTAAATATGAAATGAATATCCATTTCTACTTGTTGATGAGCATGGGAAAAATGTTTGATAGAGTCCAAGCCAAATCCAAGGCTCTGGACACTAGTGTCTTTCACTCTAGATTGATCAAAATGTTGGTTTTGGAAGAAATGAAGAAGATGAACATCCCTTGGGAAAAATTCAATGTTTCTGCTCACATGAAGTTGGACATAGCTTCAAATACTCAGTCAAAGATGAAAAGTCCTTTGCCATCTACTAGTGATGCTCCAGCAGGAAAAATCAAGAGAAGAAAGAGTAAATCCATTGCTCAATACAAAGAAGTTATTAAGGAAGTTGAAGAAGCAGAGAGGGAGACTTATCACTCTCCACAGAGAGACTTTTCACCTCCTCCAGCACTAGAATTAGAAGACGTGCCCTCATCCATTAAACATATGAACAATAAGGGAAGAAAATTTCATTTCTCTTCACTTTCTCCAGCAGCTAGCACGAAGGTCAGGAAGTTTTTTACTAGATCATCAGCCCTCAAGGAGGCTGTTGAAGTACAAGTCCCACCCAAGGTTTCTAATCTAAAGAAAAAGAAAGACAAAGCAAAAGGCATTGAGAAGCCTATGGAGGTGATAGAGAGAGCCCCTGTGCAACAGAAAGATGAAGGTGAAGCCATGAATAATCCTATTTAGGTGATTAACATCATCACTCCACCTATCAATCACACCTTCAAAATATTGATTAGAAATCTCAGGGAGGCTAGGAAGGAGGTTTCTCGTTTGAAGGCAGAAGGTTTATCTGAAAGAATCAATATGAAGGAGCTTATGGATATGTATAGTAACACCCTTTATTTGGCAAGATCTGCAGCAATAAGAGCCCTTCCTCTCCATAAGAAACTCAAGAACCTTTATATGCAAAACAAAGGCTTTCAGTCTCAAAATAGAAAACTCAAGGCATAACTGCAACACTTCAAGGATGAAGTGGCTCAGAGGAATTTGAATGTGTTGGTTGAAGCTCCCATTGAAAGAGAGGAACCATTAGTGAAGAAAAGCACACCTATAGTCAAGAATACCACCCCTGCAAAAGAAAAACATGTTGTTGTGTTAGAAGGAAGCCCTCCTTCCACAAGGAGGAGTGCTAGGTCGATGAAATGATTGGGGGGATATAAGCTCCATTGTTTATAATGGTATATTTTTCCACTTATACAGGCATATACAGGCTTCTAAACTATCATCTCAAGGTTCTTGATTAGTCTTATCATACAGAAGAGCATAAACATTTTGTAGCACCATGACACTGTGGAATCATCTATATAGCATGTCCTACCATTTTTCTACTTAAAGTGCTATGAAATATCCTAATTGAAGTACACAGGAATGCTACCAAATATCCTAAGATGTGTAATTGTGACGCTACCAAATTCGTACGGTTTTGTCATAGTGGCACTACCAAATTATTTTTTATGACGGGTGCTACCAATTCTGCAGGACCAGTTCAGTGATGGAGCTACCAATTCTGCAGAGATATATAGGCTTGGCACTACCAAATTGCACACAGAGATACATAGGCTCGGCGCTACCAATTTTGTAGACATGTTGCTATAGCAGGAAAACCCCCCTATGGACTACACTAGGGCTTGGCATGTAGGCAAATCTAATCGTCTAAAAGTCTCCTACCTTTATAACTACCCCAAACATACCCCAAATTCATACATGAAAGACAAAGTGAAAAGATCAGGTAACTTTACCTTTTACTCCATGTCCGGTGTCTATGCTCTCATGTTCGATAGTTCCACTGACTGCAAGCCTCCTCCCAAGGCTGACCTGCATTCAGAAACAGATAAAAAAAGAAATACAAACATGTATCTCATATATAAATCATGGTTTAGATGTTATAATGAAACATAAACTGAATACAATCATTTGCACAACATATTTTGAGACAGGAAAAGTATTTCTTTTATTGATATCACAATGTTTACTTACAACAAAGGTCGTCGACTACTCCACGAACCTGGTCCGAGCTCCTCTTCACCAAGATCCAACTGCACTTCCATGGATCTTTCTCCTCTCAAACTTATTATAGGGAAATGGAATAGGCTTATGATGGAGGAAAAATGCAAGAATGGGAAATTCTGATGCAAATCTCACAAGGTGGCTGCAACTATTTGGGGCAAGGAGGGCATGTGAAATAGGCAGATTTTCATTGTTCTTATGTTTTTCCTTGGAATGAGACCCCCAAAAATCCTTTTATATGACAAAAGGATGGTTATTCGGTTGGGTGACGAGTTATAGGCAATGGATCAGTTGGGAAACTACCCAACAACGCATAATCTCAATGAATTCCTTGCAACCTTTTAATTTTTGCAACTTTTGTGGGTATACGCGGGTTGTAATGGTGTAGCTATTGTATGTACATGGGATGTAGTGATGCAACACGTGTGTGTACATAGGCAGTAGTGGTTCAGGGCGCGTACATCTTCAAAAATAGTGTTTTTAAGAAGAGCTTCTTAGTGATGGCTTAACAAAAATAGCAAGTAAGAGGGCCAAATGCCAAGTATGCTTGTATAGAGAAATTTAGGGTTATAGCAGATGCCCCCTAATGTGTGAGGTCATAAGAGCATCTGATGGATGAAATAAATTACAAAATCTTCACCAATGTACGAAGTGAGTGAGCCTGGGACCGGAGTTCGGGAGGTGCCATCTGCAAAAATAACCATTGTCTCACCGAGGTGGGCATACCCATGCTCAGGATGAAATAAAACATGGCTGCCAATCAAATACACTGCAGATCCATGTCATATAACTATATAAAGTGTATCCGGGAGAAATACATAATAGATCTACATCTCAAAATCAAAGATATACATGTATAGTATCCATATTCAAGAAGCCAATGACACCTGATGGTTGGAGATGAGGCCTTCAGAGTTCGAGAAACAACTTCAAGATCTTCAAACTTGGGTAGGAGTGTAATGTGAGTGTACGAATTCACTACCCAGAGGTATTCAACGACTCGTCGGGGAACAAACAAGAGGATCTCAGTGATCAAGCAGAGAACTTCATTGATTTCTAATAAGGACTTTATTGGACTTTTGGGATGGCCAGACATGAGTTCAAGAGACAAACTGTAGAAGGTCGACTCAGGTTGGGTAAAACTTCCCTTAAACAATAGCATAATAGATGATCAGACAGTTTAGGGATGATTTTAAGGATGGAAATTTATTTTAAAATGTAGAAACCTTGGCGAATCTTATTAATCCTTCATATACCAACTATAAATGTTTGGCAATATTTTTGTAAAAATATTCAAATTTCTAAGGATTTTATGTAGTGTATATAAAATTTTGGTGATTTTTAAGGTAAAATATTTTTTTCCTTTAGAATTTGGGTGAATCATTTTTATAAAAGAGAATATGTTTTTGGGAAAAACCATGGAAAATTATCCCATGAGAGAAATTTTCCCCCTAAAATCATCCCTGATTCAGACTCAGGCAGCATGACATTGACATAAGTCTACAATGCAGGAGGCAACGCAAAATATCCATGTGTTTGTAAGGATAAACAAACAGAGGAGGACACATCTCTATGTATCGAGAACAAATTCCTAAGGTCATATTAAATCCAAAATCTTGACGAACAAACGTAAGGATGTTCTTTTTCCAAGGGCGACTCATTGTGTTGCCATAAAAATAAAATATATTTCCCGTCCTCTTTTCGTTTTTTGTTTTTTTTTGTCTTTTTCAATATTTTTAAAGAGATTGAAAAATAATAAAATAATGATACATTACAAAGGAGGACCAAGTGTCGCAATCATACTAGTTCCAAGTGGAAGGAACATACTAATTCTCATAGAAAGGAGACATGTGTAGGGAAAGGACACTCAAGCAAAATTCCTCCATGGGTCAAGGTGTCAAGATGCAGAGGCAAAGTGATACAAGGCTTGTGTATAAGGCATGCTTCAAAGGTTCATTTGAGAGAAACATGGAGTCAAAATTAGGCCAATGATGCAGGGATGAAAATGTGATTAATAAGCCACAATGAAACCCCCTTCAATGTATTTTTCACGAGTCCAAAGAAGGTAAGCTCGATAGTTTTTTCACGTTTAGAGAGTCTGAAAAATGTAAAAGAAGACTCTGTCGGGGTACCTTTTTTGAAGGTAGTCTATTCAATTTGAAAAAGGGGTAAACTAGCACCGAAAAGACGTCCATCCAAAACCATTTTAATGAGTGTGACAAAGACAAGATCACTCGACAATATTTTCAATTTTAAGGAGAATGAAAAAAGCATAACTATGGACTCACATCCTTTTTCTAGATTTAGTCCCCTTAGCGCAAAAAAGTATAAACTTTACTTAGGAGAACTCTCTCAGAGAGATGAATATTCCAAGGTGTACCTTTTTCCTCCCTAATATACAAGACGAAAAAAGGGGTAAACTCACGCCAGTAGATGTTTTTCTGGACCAATTTAACGAGTGTGAAAGAACAAGGTCACTCAGTGATCTTTTCAATTTTAAGGAGTCTGAAAAGAGATTAATTATGGAATTCGTAGGGGATGTTATTTTGGACCAGTTTAACGAGTGTGAAGGAACATGGTCACTCGATGATATTTTCAATTTTAGGGGGTCTAAAAAGATCTTAACTATGGACTCCATGCAGGTTCCTTTTTTGTAAATTTAGTCCCTCAAGCCTGAAAAAGGGTTAAACTTATACCTAAGAATACTCTTCTAGAGAAACGAAGTTCCTAGAGTATACCTTTGTTCGTACAATTGACCATCTGGAATGAAAAGGGGGTAAACTACCGCCGGACAGACATGCCTTCAAATTTTGGTTTGGCGAGCATGAACGACAACAAGATTGCTCAACAATATTTTCATGTTTAAAGAGTCTGAAAAGGGCTTAAAAGAAGACTTCTTGGAGTCCCAAGGGTGAGGCCAAGAGTGATGACATACCAGATGTATGAGGCTCAATATCATAATCAAGACAGGACTAACAAGCACTCCCAATCCTAAAGTCATTATTGATGGCATGGATGCCAAAATGCAACTAGGATCTACATAGGGAATCCATGTAAAGGTAGTCTCTATCGTTTTACCATGGCACTTCTAAATCAACAATGATGGCTATGTACCATATTTGGGTGGGATTGACCCAATGGAAAAGAGAAAAAGACAACGAGATGCAGAAAGTGGAGGTGGAATCCTAAGCTTAAATGCAAGAAGTTGGAAAAAATGAATTTTACCAAAGGACGTTTAAAAGTGACCCATCTCCAAAACAAATTCCAAACCAAAAGTGAAGTGTATCGTAACATCCAATGAGAAACTCAAGAACCATACTAGATGATTTTCAAGCCAGAAAAAATGACAAAAGGGTTTAAAAAAGTGGCAAAAGAGGCCAAAAAAGTCTATAAATAGAAGTTGATAGCTCATTATCACCATTGCAAATTGAGAATTAACCAAAAAGCTAAAAAGACCCCTTTGCTAAAAGAGTTGATTCCGGCAGATTTAGAGGACGAAACGAACTTCCGCTCGGACCAAGTACAAATCAACCCCTCTTGCATTTCAATACTTCCTTTATGCATTTATTTTATCTTTTTGGGGGGCGCGCCCTCCTAAAAAAGGGAAGCCCTATGTGTACGTGCGATGTCCAAGGACAACCCGCATATGCCTGTGGGAAGAAAACAATCTTCTCATGTGCATACATGACTGTGTCCAATACAACCCGCGTACACCCTCAATAACATGGAAAAAAATGAAAAACAAGAGTTAACTCTCCCTTTGAACTTGTCATTTGACAGGATGTATGTCCACTAGAGAGAGAGGGAGCATGAAGACATTGATATTTTGGTTGAAGAGGACCCTATTTTTGTCGTTGCATTGAAAAAATGTGGGTTATGGAAGTTCGTTCGATGTCAACTCATGAGGGAACAAACCAGGGTGTTGAATGCCTTGGTAGACTATTGGCACCCTGACGGTGAGGTGTTTATGATCGAGGGGCAGTCGTTGACTCCAATGACTGAAGACATTTACTGGATATATATAAGCCTCATGATGTACACTGGATTTATATTTTTAGGTGCTCGTGCCCACCTATGTACTCTGAGACTTTTGATATATATATATATATATATATATATATATATATATATATTTACATCTTTCATGTCTTATGGATAACATTTTTTACAAATGTATGTAAATGTGTATGTGTGTGCAATATGCCAATATAATACTTGATTATCTAGAGTATTTATCATTTGATTTAATCTCCTAGGAACGTGGATATATGTAATGTAATCAAATCAATGTTCTAAGAGACGTACCCTAAGTAATCGTTGGTGTAAAGTAGGATCATAGATGTGGTAAACCCCATTTAACTGGGAAACAACCATCTGTGCATCTAAATAGACCCAGAGGTGAGAGATACCATGCGACAAAGCATCACAAAGAAACTCTATCACTGTGTTGTACTCGATGACATTGTTTGTGGCATCACCTAAACAGATACCTCTAGTAGTTAGCAACTAGCCCTAAGGTGTGAAGATCACCCAAGTTGCGGAAGCAAGCCTCCGAGTGTGTCGGCTAGCGCTATATGCGAACCTAATGAACACCTCTGATTCACTTGACATCTTCCATAGTGAAAAACATGACATAAATAATGACATGTCCATAAAACAAAAAGAAAAAAACTAACTATATAAAAACGATACATATGTACAAGAAGTCACCCAAGGCGAACTACCTACGAGTAATACTTCTTGAGGTAGAGCCCATTTCTAGGCTCCGCCAAAGTGTTTCCCTCAAATTCAACCAGACGATATGCATCCTTCTTTAGTACCTCCTTCACAATGAAAGGTTCGAACCACATGGGTTTGAACTTGCCTGCCCACATGGGATCCTTATCTTGGTCGTAGACCAAGATAAGGTCGCCTTCAGAGAAAATTTGAGGACGAATGGACCGATCATACTAACACTTGACTCGTTGCCTGTGAGCCTCGTTAGCCAAGGATGCATCATGACATTTCTCATCAAGTTGCTCGATATATAATAAGTGTTCCTCAAGCGGTGAAGTGTCTGGCAATAACTGTACTTCCAAATTTAGAGATGGGATTTGGCACTCTATTGGAAAGACTGCTTCCAACCCGTAAATGATTTGGAAAGGTGAGAAACTGTTGGCAGTATTTACAGATGTTCAATAGGCCCATAATGTCAAGTACAACATCAAATTCTAGTTTGACTTGGCAGAATTGATCGTTCGCTGCAAAATAGTTTTGAGAGACTTATTCACAACTTCCACCTGACCATTCACATGTGGGTAGTAGGGTGATGAATTCTCTTGTCTCAACCCAAACTTTGACATTAAATCAGACATCATTTTGTTCTGAAAGTGACTACCATGGTTAGTGACAATATCCTTCGGGATGCCAAACCTTCCTATTATCTGAATGAAAATAAAGAGAATTGTTGTCTCGCCATAGTTATTGAATGTTGGCATATCCTTCACCCACTTTTTGAAGTAGTATACCGCTACGATGATATAACGATGCCCCCTGGATAAAACTAGGTGGCATGTAGTGAAATCAATCCCCCATTTGGTGAAGGGACCAATAGTAATGATGGGAAACATAGGAGTGGGGTGTGCCCTCATCTTCCGAGAGAATATCTAAAATGGGTGGCACTTATTGACCGATTCAACGCAATCCTTTATTAACGTCAGCCAAAATTAGCAGGCTCGTAGAATATTTTGGGCTATTTCCAACCCAGACAAATGACCACCACATGATCCAGTGTGGCAATCATTAAGAACGATTTACGCTTCTTCATGAATGAGGCACCGACGAAGTATGCAATCTACACCTCGACAATACAAAGTGCTATCAAGTATGAGTCAATTTTTTTCCTGATGGCATATACGTCGATGCTCATCATGAGAAGCAGAGGCGAGGCACTTCAAAGTCTAGAGATAGGCTAGTATATCTGCATACCAGGGGTCTGAAGATGAAATCAGAAAAATATCTCCTTTAATCGGTAATTCCTCAGGCATGACATCACCTGATTCGACCAGAAGATTCATGATCCGGATCTCGGGGGAAGAGATCTAGATGGCTTGAATGTCGAGAGAGGAGGAGCTTATAAATGTAAATCTTGAATAAAAATAAACATGGACAAAAACAACATGTAAATGAAGTACTTGAGAGGTGAGGCTCAAAGAAGAACCTCACCTCTAAAACTAACTACTATTAAATCACTCAGAGGTAATGAATCTCACAATGAACAATAGAAAATATGAGAGAAATCAAAATGAGTAACTTGATATTATGAGAAGACTTGCTAGGCCTTTATATAGAATTACAAAATGGTCCATTGGACAAAGTCAAAAAGAGTTCATCAAATGAGTCTCTATTATTAGTATAATATATCTAACTACCCAAATAACTAAGTAGTGAAAAATAAAATCCAATCCAATAATGGAAAGAGATCATTAAATGCATCTCTATTATTATAATAATAGATCTAACTACCCAACTAACTAAGTAGTGGAAAATAAAACCCAATACAATAATGGAAAGGTGAGACTCTCTTTTACCCTTATGGGCAACATGTTAGCCCAATTAATTAATGAGGAGGTGGACATCTCCTTGATCCACATTGACAATCTATTAGCTTTATATCTTTGTGAATTTTTTATTTGAATTTAGACCATATACCCCCTTAAAATTCGGATAATTCCTCCCCCCTTATAAAATGATGGTCCCCGTCATTTCACCCATGCTAAAAAGAGAAACTTCATTATCACACCATTATGATTACAATGTGAAAATACCCAATGAAGAGAAGGGTTTTGTGTGGTTGAACCATAACCTAATTGACAATAGCATTGTACATGGGTAAGAAAAAATCCCAAAATTAAAAAAAAATAATATGGGAAAATCGTGACTTTGGGGGTTGTGAGCATCCTTCTGCAAATCTATTCATAACTTCTGCTACAGGTAATGAAATCCAATTCCATCAAAGACCCATTTGAGATACTGAAAATATATTTCCATCCATATGTGGAATTTCGTTTGTAGTTTCCTGAGTAGGGATGAAAATACCTTTGAATATGGTGGTACGCATGGTCTCCTTGGGTCAAATACATGATGATATTAAATCAATGATATCTCTCAAACCAGGAATCCAAATGCGATTCCGTGAAATACCCATTTGAGATATTGAAGAGATATTTCTAAAACTATGTTGAAATCCTTCTGTGGTTTCTTTATAAGGGATAAAAATATGGTTGAATATGGTTGTATGCACAACCTCCTTGGGTCAAATACATCTTGAAATTCAATCAATGATATATCTCAAACCAGAAAGCCAAATCAGATTATGTGAAATACCCATTTGAGATATTGAAGATATATTTCCAATGAGATATGGAAGAAACTTTGTAATGATATGTAGAGGTCAAAACAACTCTTTGAAGTTGGCTGAGTGTAGAGGGACACAAAGGATGCCAAGGGTTTGTAGAGCGGCGTGAGTTATTGTAGAGGTTGTGGAGCCTCTGTGGGAAGCATGAACACCTTGAAATTTTTTTGAAAATGTTGCATACCAATGGATGTAGTGGATCCATGTATATATGTAGTGAATCCATGTATCGATGTAGTGAATCCATGTATGGTTCTCCATGTAATGGTGAACGAATATACAAGGGTCAAAACAAAATACCCTGTAGTGCATGTGGACCAACTGTGATGCTTACAATGTATGGCCCAACAAATGGATTCTGATAGTACCAAAATGAGGTTGGTGATTTCTACAAATGTTTGAACCTGCAACATGCTTCAAACCCTTGTCCCAATGGAGAGAGAACCTGCTATGATACCACTGATCCGGATATCGATGGTTGAGATCTGGATGGCTTGAATGTCGAGAGAGGAGGAGCTTAGAAATGTCAATCTTGCATAAAAAGAAGCATGGGCATAAACAACATGTAAATGAAGTACTTGGGAGGTGAGGCTCAAAGAAGAGCCTCGCCCCTAAAACTAACTACCAGTAAATCACTCAGAGCTAATGAATCTCACAATGAACAATAGCAAATATGAGAGAAGTCAAAATGAGTAACTTGATATTATGAGAAGACTTGCTAGTCCTTTATATAGCATTACAAAATGGTCCATTGGACAAAGTAAAAAAGATCTCATCAAATGAGTCTCTATTATTAGTATAATAGATCTAATTACCTAACTAACTAAGTAGTGAAAAATAAAATCCAATCCAATAATGGAAAGAGATCATTAAATGCATCTATATTATTATAATAATAGATCTAACTACCCAACTAACTAAGTAGTGGAAAATAAAACTCAATATAATAATGGAGAGGTGGGACTCTCTTTGACCCTTATGGGCAACATGTTAGCCCAATTAATTAATGAGGATGTAGATGTCTCCTTGATCCACATTGACAATCTATTAGCTTTATAGATTTATGACTTTTGTATTTGAATTTAGACCATATACCCCCTTAAAATTCAGATCATTCCGAGATAAGTTCTACAAAGACCAGTGACTTTTTGGATTTCGTAGAAAAAAAATCCAAGTCAGATTCCTGGAGGATAATGATCCATCTACTGATTTTTTCATCGATGACACGTCGTGTCAACACATACTGAAATGGATTCACAATGACAATGACGATGGTCTTACAAAGTACAATATAATGACGGAACCACTAGACAACATGTATTGTTTCCAACACAAGCTTCTCAACATGGGAATAGTTGAGTTCTGGTCCAACCAAGCCTCATCTCAGGTAATAAATCACATTCTCCTCAAGCAGATCATACTCTTGAACCAAGACCATACCGATGGTCAACTCTGTGGTCACCAAATAAAATAAGAAATCTTCATTATAATTGGGAATCTGGAGCAGAGGGGAAAACATGAGGGCGTGTTTCAACGCTTCGAAAGAGCACTGAGTAGATTTGTCCCAATGGAAAAGGACTCCCTTCTTCAGTAAACACATGAACCCTTTAGTGATCTTGACATAGTTTGTGATAAAACGCCGAAGAAAATTTTCATTACCCTGTAAGATTTGAAGCAGAGGGACTGTCGAAACTATGAAACCTAGAAGATGACACGACGTCACGAATAAACTGCACTTGTTTGGATTCAAGTGAATCTGATAGTAGCGACATCTCTCAAAGATCATTTGGAGGTGCATGGGATGATTAGATCTCTTACGAGACCATGATGCTAAATCATCGAGATAAGCCTCGACTATGTGTCTTAGGTCATGGAAAGCAAAAGACATGGCCCACTAAAAAGTGGCTCCAACATTTTTTAGGCTAAAAGGCATCTTCCGATGTACCCCATGGACAGATAAAAGGTGTTTTATGCTGGTCTTCGGGCTTAATATGTATCTGATTATATCTCGAAAAACCATCCATGAAAGAAAAGACCTGCTAGCCTACGCATTCATCAACAATCTGGTCAATGAATGGGGTGGGGAAATCATCCTTTGGACAAGCCTTGTTCAAATCACGGAAGTCCATACATATGCAAATCGTTCCCTTCTTTTTATTGACTGGAACGAGATTTGACACCCATTGAGTCAGGATAGATAAAATCGACTTTGAGAAGTTTCTCTACTTCGGCCTTAAGAGTTGCTTCTTTCTGAGGATTAACCGGACAAATATTTTGTCGGACTGGCTTGGCATTAGGATAAGTTGTTATTTCATGTTCGATGATTCTTGGATCAATGCCTGGAATTTCCTCGTAAGACCAGTAAAAAACGTCGTGGAATTCCTTAAATAAATATGTATAGATGTGAATCTCCTCGGGAGAGCAGTATGCTCCGATGAAGAATTCTCCACAACGTCAGGGGTTCTAGAGATGTCAATAGGTATCATTTTAGGGATGGTTTCCATATTATCCTTGGTATAAACTGTGTGCATAGTCATAGGATTAATAGGACAAGACCTATCTCCAGTCATAGTCAACACGAATTCTTCTGCCTCTATTGTTCTTAACTCTGGGAGGAAATAAGATCTATGATGGAGATCATCCTAGGGTCTATCCGGACCAGTCAATTCCTCTAAAATCACCTCGTCATAGGGCAAGACCAATTCTAAAGAATCGGTAGTGGCGAGGGAACCTTAAACCCAAATAGGCTTGAGAGTTGGATCTAACTCTGGTGCAAGAGTCAAATATGGGTCGGTTGAAGCTTGTTGGAAAATACCGTATGCAATTTATGTCACGAACAAGGGCATGGACATGCCAGGCTTCCCTATCCCTTCCATCGGAGCCAATGGGGAAGGAAGATTCCACGGATCGTTAAAGTAATTCGTACAGAATGATGACACTTGAAATATTTTATCCTTAGGATGGTCGGGGACAGTCAGTATCATCTTGACATCATTGGAAGGAGGCAGGTAATCGAAAGTACCCATCAAAGGTGGGCACAAAACAACCCCCACATTGATGACGTCAGGCTGAGGGTTATCAGTCATCGGGACCATGGATGCCTCCGATGAAGGGTTAGGTCAGGAGAAGGACAACTGATCAATGGTTATGATTCGACCCTCGTGTGGAAAAAAAAAGACCCGAAAAACTATGGAAACCACTACATGCATAGCATAGGTCCAACTCCTTCGTAACAACAAGTTGTAGTCGAGAGGCACATCAACCACTTCAACTTCGATGCACACGGTCTTCCCTTCTAATTGCATGGGGAAAGAAGGGATGATTCCATGTGGTCTAAAATAATGACCGTCAAACGCAGTAAACAGAGTAGGTGACAGAGACAAAATGGGTTGGCCAATGGCCTTCCAACATGCCAATGACATCATGCATGTCGAGGTGCCCTCATCAAGCACCGTGTGGAAAATGTTCCGAGTAAAATATTTCATGGGATGAGCCACTACTATCTGAAACACAACGTGGTATGGGAAACGACGTTTCAAGTCGGTCGTATCAAGCATGATCATTCTAGGATTACATGTCTCAACAGATCCTAAGGCAACTAACAGGGCCTTTCTCTGCGAAGGGCAGCTCTGGAGGACCTCCAAAGAAGACATCGCACAAGGAGTTTGTGACAAATCTTCCACCACAGAGTCATTCTGGGTGGCCCTTGAGTTTGGATTATGAGAAGCTTTCTTGAACTTCCCTTTTGGGATGCGTTTCATTTTTTCATCCATCGTCTTCTCAATCTAGAGAGGAATCGATGAGTTTACAACTTCCTTACCCTTTTCAGCAGTTTCTGGCATTCTGTAATCGTGTGCCCTAGTTGTTATGTAAGAATCACCTTTCATCATATAAATGTTTGTGGTCGAGGGATTACTAGAAGATGGAAGGCATCCGTGACTACCCCCATCCGTTCTCGAAGAGGCTTGAGTCAAATTTTTCCCATGAGGAAATGGGTTCGTTAACACAACCGACTGTTGTTGCACCAATAAATTATGGACCTTCACAAGTCGAGGGCACAGGTGAGTCGGATTGTCCTTTGTGCAAAGGTTACACAGATAATTCGACTTCCTTTTCTTTGTGTTTCCCCCGCCAACATTGTTGGTGGGTTTACTATCCCCTTTACCCTTCTTGTTTCAATGTTTCTTCTTTCCATCAGGCTACTGGTTGGCCTTTGGGTTCGTCGAATGCACACTGTGTACATCTGACGTTTGAGTAGGAGGAGAATCCGAACTAGAGGTTTGGCTGGCTACTGTCTATTGTATCTACAATTGTTGCAATTGATTCGACAGCTGATCAGTGGGATTTACTTGTGATGAACCAACGATACCATCGACATGTGTTTCAGACTTATGTCTGGCATTGTCAAGGATATATCATGGCACATCTAGAGAAAATCCATAGAGTAAAACATACTGAGAGTATATCAGTTCAAGCTGTTGAGCTCTCATTATCACCTCTTCCTCAGAAAACACTCCCGACGTTGCAACATCCTTGGATAGTTGAGGTACCAAAGACATAAGGAACTACTCCGATAGGTAATCTGGAGGGACTGATACTCTTATCAAAGTCTTCCGACGTCACCATTCTCAGATGTGATCCGACATATGATCGGCCTTCGTCTCCTCAAAGTTGGCCAACAATTTGGTGTCAGCGTCATATCTCACAGATAGTTGGAAATGGTTGATAAAAACCATTGCCAATTCACTAAAGCAAGAGTATCTTGAGTGGTCAAGCTTGATGTACCATTTTGCGGCACTCTCGATAAGATTTCATTGAAATAAACGCAACTGAACGGAGTCATCTCACAGAGAGTTCGACGAGCACCAAAGGTGAAACGTTGTCACATGGTCGCCTGGATCTTCGTTAGGCTTACCTTTGAACTTAGGAATGTCCGAGGGAAACTTCATCAGCATGGGAGGCCAATGTGGATCATGACATATTGGATCGTTCAAAAATCTTGACATGTATGGCAAATGTAACTTCGCCAGAAACAATATTTTGGGTTGTTGACTATGTATAGGAAGAAAAGATCCTGGAGTTTGACTGGCACCAGCTTTCCAGGAAAAGCTAGGTTGCTAACCAGGGTTCTGGTAAATACCATGGCTTTCGCCAGCAAATGGATACTGCATTTCTTAGGAACTCATCGGTTGATTCCCATAAGTGGATGTTGAGGGTTGGGTAGGGATTGATCCATGTGTTGTGTTCCAAATATTTTGGAAAGGGTTGCCCCCTGCCGATCCGACAAGAATAGGTACTAAGCCTTACCCAAAGTTCCATTGACTATGGAAGGGGTTTCCCATGGTCAACATCCCTGATGAGGGAATTGCTCCCTGCCACAGATTCGAGAGTCCTTGTGAGGATAAGACTCCTATGTTTTCCCCTAGTGTAGGAATAGTACCATGCATAGGATTTTGTGGTCCAAAACCAAGGTTTCCCTCAGCCAGGATGA
>ML863843.1:11705-22786 GCA_009831015.1 Picea engelmannii | reverse complement strand
TGTAAGGAGAGAAAATCAGTTGAGGGCCTCAAGAGCCTTCCATTGGAGAGGGAAGGGACCCAAGTCCTCTTTCTCCTTTGTGTATCTTTGGATTTCAACAATTAGACCAGCTTATACATTGGTGATATTGGTCCATTGTCATTTGTTTTTATTTTTATTTTCTATGCTCATAGTTTTATTTAGTTTTTGTTTAATTCTTGTTAATAGCTTTGTTGTTTTATTTCTAACCTTTTACCATACAACTGTCATGACTAGCAAAGCCAAACTAGGCATGTAAGCACTCACTTTTTGCTCACACATCGACGAAAAGAGTGCAAACACCAACTAAGGTTGCAAACACTGGAGTCCTGCAACCACCCCTACCTCTACCTCGGGTGAGACATCATCTGCTTCGCAGTTGTTGTCGAAAGGGCTGGTAGTTAGGGTTTTGTTGATGCACTGTTGTAGCATTGAACCTTGGGTCTGCCCTTGTGCCAACAAACACATAAAAAAAAGTGTACTAATCTTTGATCTGGTTGTGTGAATAATTGCTTAAGGTGTTTGTCTTATGTGTAAATACCCTATTTTTTTAAACATTCGTTACTTTCATTACAAATCCCAGACTATTAACAAGCCATGATTTTATGCATTGTCACATGAAGAGGTGATTAGAATCCCTATTGTCAACATAATAACATATGAACAAATAAATACAAGACAACATTGCTATTAATGTTGGTTATGCATTAAAACATACATGAAAAAAAAAAGAAAATATGTCAAGCAATTTTTATGCAAACTTAAATTTACTACCAAACATGATTGTATCCATTCATGATACTTAACAACAAAGGAAATTCTTACATGAAAAAAATAAAGATGTGTTTTCTCAACAAAGAGATTTGAATTACATACAAACCATGACAACTTGAAGTATATATTCACCTAGCCTCAACTTAGCAGTTGATAATGTAGATGGTTAAAATTCCTTAATGAATATGAATTGAAATATATAATCTCGATGTTCATATCTACATCATGTGCATTCCAAAAAGAATTCCTTTCCATCAATAAATCCAAGATAACAATGAGTTGATATGTTTATGAATGACATTGGCACCTACTTGGGGTTCCATTTCTTAAAACTAAGTTTTGCAATGAAATGGTCATATGGATAATAAGTCCCCATTCTTAGTCATGATAATCTACATGAGCTAGACTTGCAAAATCTTAGGAAAACAATATTGAGAAAGAAACATAACACAACTAAAATTGTTTTATTTCACTCAATATTTCAATATAATCTATATTGATATTTATTTTTACTTTTGTGTAGACTAAATGTGTCACACAAGATAATGATGCAATATCACTACAAGCAAAGACAATAGTTAACATATAATATTTCCAAAATACCCATTGGAGGCGTGTTGTATTGTTCTATCCAACCAACATGATTTTATTTTCATTTATAATCATTTACAGAGACCATGACTAAACACCATTAATTAGATTTGCAATGAAATCCATAAATATTGATCACCATCTGATTTGTTATGAATATGACAAAAAAATGAGAAAATATAAGAACTTAATGGAAACCTAATTATAAACTATTTAAGGGTTGATTTTAGTAAATGGTCTTGACATGGAAGTTCTGTTACTACCTTCATCTTCCCCTAGTTTTGAGAATGATTTATCCTCTTTTGATGAGGCCAACCACGAGAAGGTGGAAACTCATCTTGCCCCCAAGATCCAACTATTAGGTTACCATAGTTCCTAGGAGACGGGTCACATGACCCAATTTTTTTTTTGTTTATCTATGAGAAGATATGGGCAACCAAACAGATTACAGATGAAGACACAAAGGTTGTGCAGTTGGAAATCACATTCAAAGATCATGCATTATAATGGTACATGGGTATCACAACAAATAATCCAACGAGAGCGCCTACAACTATAACAGAGGTGAAGAGGAAATTAATCAATGAATTTTAGAAACCAAGTTCAGAGGATCAGTTCATGAATGAAATGATAAAGATTAAGTAGAAACCGGGAGCATCATTATGGGAGGTGGAACAAAAGTTCAAAATACTAAAAGGTAAGTTGAAGTACCCTATTACTGATATGAAACATATACATTTGTTTGTTAACTCTTTATTGCCACATCTGAAGTATGCTTTAAGAAAAAAAATTTCTAAAGTTAGGTTGAGGCCCCGCAAGAAGCCTTACAACTAGAGGAAAATCAATATAAACATATAGATCCAACTGTGTAAGAGATCCGACAAGATTCGAAGAACTTAACATTTCAGTTGAATCAAAATAAAAGTAACGAGAAAAGAGAAGATGTCCGATGTACACTATGCAAGACAAAAGGTAATCATAAGAATGAGTGACCAACCTTTGTGCATTATATAGGAGTAGGTATTCCAAATCATTTATATTTAGGAGGACCATGGTGTTAGATATACAGAATACATGGATATGATCCCTATCATTGTCCCATGATGCAAAGGTATCAAACAACATCGAAGAGTAATTTTTGTAATTTTGGAAAGTCAGTTGGACACGAAGACAAGGATTGCATAATCTTGGAGATAATGAAGGAGAGGGCATCAAATGCATATAAGGTGTAGTATGAGTTAATGACATCAAAACATGTGCAACAACCGCAGTATAATAATGCACAACAACCATAGTATAATACCGTGTAACCATTTCAAGTGTAACCATAGTATAATAATGCACAAACATTTGGAGCACAACTGCAATATAACAATGCAAAAGAGTGTGAAATGCCACCACGGTACAACAATAAACAGTCGCAGTACAATCAGGGACCTTAGTACAATACACTACACAAAGACAATCATGGTAACATATGAGGCTTCAAAGGATGAGGCCATGGAGGAAGAGGATTTGGAGGAGGTAGAGGACCTGTAGTTTGTCATAATTGTCAGAAACCTGGACACTATGTGAGAGAGTTTCCTCAGCCACCTGTGATATGTATGTATTTTTGTGTAGTAGACCATGAGACAAAATATTGTCCGAAACTTCTTGTAAAAATACAAGAGAAGAGGAACCAAAATTATTAGAATGTCTAATGGATTGCTGTAGAAAAAAAAGAAGAGGATGGGAAGAAGATCAACATAGTTACTAGAGGTGGAGAAAATACAAGAGAAGATGCAACAAATAAGGATCGAGATCAATGCCATTGGGTCAAGAAGAATACAACGCCTGGACAAAAGTTTGATGCACACAAAGAGAAGGAGACTTTCAAAGAGGCTAGATAAAATATTTTGAAGGAGAACATTGCATCGACTTCAAGAACAAAGCCAGTGGATGAGGTACCACTACATGACATGTCTGCATTATTTGATCAGACCAACAAAGATCAACCTTTAGAGAAAGTAAGTAACTTAAGAAACTTTTTGGGGTCATGTGTAAAGTTGTTGAATGACACAAATTCTTCAAAAATATTACAATGTTTGTTAGAGAAGTGAAATTTTAGGGAAGAAGGGGTAAAGACAATGAATCAAGTCCGTAAGAAGAGAATAAAAAGTAGGGTGATCCAGATTTTATGAGCAGAACGAAATGAATAGAGATTATTATGAAAGTCGGTTTGGCAATAGTGCATACAGTGCAGGACTTGATATACCTGCTGACCTCTTGTCAAAGTTTCAACCAATAGAAATTTTTCTGCAGCATTGCCACTCTATTTTTGATGCTGAAGTGTCCTACCACCCTACTATAGTGAGCTTCCCAGATCATCTTCGCTCACTTTCTTGATGGAACACAAATATGGCCTAGTTGGCACAAAAACCCATCTTGAAGATGGAAATTAGCAACAACTGCATTTGCACCTAACATTTGGTAGGTGGTGGCGAATTTCAGGTCTATCTCATAGAGTTGGGGCCATCCAAAGGTCTCACAACTACAAGATTCTAGCACCGTGGTGAGTGCCGTGACTGGTGGTCTGCTGAGGCAATCAACGACGCGATTGGTGATTCCTATTTTATACTTGATGTTGAGGTGGAATTACTTCAATTATGTGTACCACTTCTAATGGTGGTCATTATGAAATTTTCCTTATGTCTGCATGAACTCCAGTGGCTTATGATCAATGTGGATAATGTCTCCTTCCCAAGAATGTAATGTCTCCATTGGAGACATGCTTTCACAATGGAATACATTTCTTTATCATAATTAGGGTACTTATGAAAAACATCTGATAGTGTCTCACTATGATAGGCCACAGGTTGGCCATGCTGAGTGAGAACGATGCCCACAAAATAGTTTGAAGCATCCGTCTCGATCTCAAAGGGATGTTGCAGGTTTGATATTGAAAGTAATGGGGCTGAGAACAAGCGCTACTTCAAATCATCAAATGCTTTTTGTTGGGACCGGCCCCACACAAATTTATCCTTACCACCAACCCTGGTTACTTGGTTGAGGGCCCATGCAATATGGGATATTCCCAACATGAATCTGTGGTAGAAATTGGCAAGGCCCAAGAAGCTCCAAAGATCAGTGAGTGTGGTTGGGGCTGGCCAGTCATGAATGACTTGGATCTTAGCTAGATCCACATGTACACCATGCTGATCAATGATGCAGCCTAGGTAATGGACCTTGTCCATCCTGAAGGATCATTTTCCCAAGTTGGCGTATAACTTGTGCTGCCACAGGGTGTGCAAAACCTGTTGAATATGCTGCAAGTGTTCTTCCTCTAAATGAGAATGTCATCCAGATACACCAATAAAAAATTATTGGTGAATGGTCACAGGATATCGTCCATCGTCCTCATGAAAGTGGTTGGAGCATTTATCAAGCCAAAGCGCATGACTAACCATTCTAAAAGACCTTCCTTTGACTTGAAGGTGGTCTTCCATACATATGTCTGTTCTATCGAGACCTGGTGGTAGCCAAAATTCAGATCAATACTACTGAAGTATTTCCCCCCCATGAGTTGATTAATGAGGTCGTTGATTCGAGGAATCATGTACCTATTTCTGACTGTGATTTTATTCAGGGCCCGATAATCAATGTATAGTCACTAGGTTCCATCTTTCTTTTGTACCAACATGATTGGGCTCCCACAAGGTGATGAGCTAGGACATATGTGCCCCTTGTGGAGTAGTTCTTGGATCTATTGCTTGATCTCCTCATTCTACAACAAAGAGAGGCGGTAGACTGGCCCATTGGGAAGTAGTGCGCCGGGGGTCAGATCGATGGGGTGCTTGATCTGACAATGTATTGGTACCTCATTAGGTGAGGAGAAGACATCCGAGTATGCTTCCACAACCTTATACACTTGCTTCTACTATGTGGAGAGGTTGGCCATAGAGACCCTGGATGTGGTTGGGATCTTTATCTCATTCTAAGAGAAAATCACGAAGAAGACAAACTTCCCCATCTAAGAGATGACCTTCCTGCATTTCTTCGTAGAGTTCAAGGAAATAACACTAGGTGGGACTGCCTCCAGTATCCTATACAATTTCTTGTTCAAAGTAATAATAACACTACGAGGCCTAGACTCATATATAACATGGAGTTTCCATAAATATGGTTGGACCAACAAAACATTACAAACTTTGAGAGGGGAAACATCATACAATACCTCATCTTTGAAGGGTTTAATGCTGTATGACATGTGACATTGTCGAATGACGCGTATGTCGCTTCCTTGGCGAAGCCATCTGATGGTGTAGGGTTGTAGGTGCGATGTTGTCAGTAGGGCGAGTTTCTTTAAAACCTTTGCTGAGATGAGGTTCTTTTGGTTACCACTATCAACGATGAAGTGCAACAGGGTACCCTTCACCCACATCTGTGAATGAAAAAGGCGCTCGCCTTTCTCTTGCTCGTATGGTTCACTAGGATGGAGCTTGGTGGTAACGATAGCACTAGGTTCTACATCAATGATCTATCTCCCCCTTTATCGTTCTAACTCATATTCATAACCCAGATCTTATTCAGAGGCTTTCACCTCAGCCACCAATGACTTCTTTGAGTGGGAATCAACAATGTTATGCCATGGGCTCTTATGGAAGTCACACAACTTCCTGGTATCTTTCTTTGTATTTCCGGTGTCCTTCTTTGCTTGCGGCCTGGACTAGTTCTCCTGAGGCGGTCTATCTATGCTATGTATTTTTTTTTGTGGGTTGGGGCCACCCTTTCCAGGCCCTTGTTGTGACGGGTTGCTAGGACCAAATTTCTGCATCTTCTGTTTGAGCTTCTACTCGATTTTGACGGTATATTGGCAGGCCACGCTCAAGGATGAGATGTCCAGAAACTCCATTTCGGCTTGGATGTATATATGCAAACCACTGTGATACCTAAGCACCAGATGTCACTCAAAATATTTGACACCCAACTTGGTGTGCAAGGTATGAAAGATATTTGTGAACTCGGGCACTGCTTGGTCTCTTTCCTGTCGCAGTGTGGTCCATTTTGTATATAGGTCATCATAACTTACAATAGGGTAGTATTGTTCCTTAATAGCATCCCTAAAGGAATCCTAGGTGAATGAGACTATAAATAATTAGGTTTCCTCTATTTCCTTCTTCTCATAGAAAGTTTCCCACCAATATTTGACATGGGGAACGACTTTGAGGAGCGCAAAAGTAATATTTTCTCTATTCAAGAAGTTATGAATAGAGAAATACCCTTAGAGCAGATTAAACCATTTTTCTACAACATCTGCGTCTATATGACCTTCAAATATAGAAATATTGAAGTTGATTTGTACCTTGAAGGGGGGACGCCTCTATTTGAGGAAGATGCATTGCTTTCCTCAAGAGAAACAAGTTCAAGACCCAATTCTTTGTATCCTGACCTTGTTGGGGACATGCATTAAGAATGACAAGGAGCATACCGCTATGATACCAATGATCCAGATTTTATGAGAAGAACAAAATGAATACAGATTAGTATCAAAATATGATTAACACAAAATAACAGATATACAGTAAAACTGGTTTCTATTCAATAAGGAAATAAGATGAACCAATAAAATGCAGCGGAAAACAAGCTTGGTAGAATGGTGGCGGCTTATGTCTGAGAAGAGATGTAAAGAATATACTCATTCACCACAAGATGATTACAATGAGGCTCTCAAGGCCTTTTTACAATAAACAGGAATGTCAAAAACTCGAGACATCCAAAAACCTAACCCTAGGAGATGAAGCGCCAAAATTCATGTGGGCACCGTTTGGGTATGTTAGTACATCAACTTCCTGGGGTCATAAGTTTTTCATACGATCTCCATTATAGGCACACGATAGCCCTTTGGAAAGGTATATCCAAGGACTACACATGTTGCTTGTGGTGATCCCTATGCTTGTTTACTGTCACAAGCTCTAAAAATTGTTGGGTATGTGTTATATTCTTTGCATGTATGTGTGTGGGTGCATTAGATATGACAACTGCATCTGACGATCCCTTGCACTAGTGCTCTCTTTGTGCTGTGTGCACCGGGAATTTTCCTAGGTGGGTCCCAGGGGGCAGTAGGTATGCGTCCCCCTAGTTACACGCAACGTTCAGGGCAATGCCCCAATTTTTTTTTTGGGGCCGTTTTTGCTATTTTTAGCGGTTTTGTAAATTAATCCCAGATTAAGGGATTAGGGTTTTGGTATCTACAGAATACCTAAAAACATTGTATATATTGTATGGTGAATGGTGAAATTCGATATAATGAATATAAGAAAGGTTTTCCCGGTTGAGGGTTTTCGGTATAAAATCTCTGTGTACTCTGTGTATGAGCCATTGATTAATTTTTGTCTTGCTTAAGAATCTATATGCATTTCTTTACTTCATAGGTTTAAAACTTACATGTGGTATCAGAGCTCATTTTTGGATTCATACGGACACCTTTGTTGTTGAGGGTTTGGCTCGGTCTTGATAGATCAAGTTTATCTTGGGTTTGTGATAAACCTGGGTTTAGTGGGAGCTTTTGTAGTGGAGATTCGAGTATATAAAGAGGAATGATGAGCTCATCTAGAATAGAGATAGAGAAGTTCAATGGTAAAAAATTTGAGCTATGGAAGCTCAAGATGGAGGACCTTCTTGTAGACACAGAACAATGGATCGTTGTGGATCCTGGTACACAACCTACTGGTACACCATCTACTAGCACACATGCTACTAGTACACAACCTACTAGTACACAAAATACTAGTACACTATCTACTGGTATGTTGAAGGAATATTGGGAGAAGTTGGACAAAATAGCAAGGAGCACTATTTGACTCTACCTGGCAGATTCGGTGTTGTTGAATGTCTCAAGAGAATCTACAACAAAGGAACTATGGGATAAGTTTGGGAATTTGTATCAATCAAAGTTCCTGGTAAACAAGATGTTTCTTCGAAATAAGTTGTATCATCTTAGGATGGAAGATGGAGATTTTGTGACAGAACATCTAAATGCCTTTAATACTATGGTAAGTCAACTTGGATCAGTTAATATTATGATTGCAGAAGAAGATAACTATATTACTTTGTTATGTTCTTTGCTAGACTCTTGGGATAATCTGGTTGTAGCAATAGGTAGTACCACTCAATCTACATTGAAGTATGAGGATGCAGTTGCATCCTTGTTATCTGAAGAGATGAGGCAAAAAATCCTGGATGGTCACAACACAAATGCTTTATTTGTAAGAGGGCGTACCCAAGATAGGAACCCTGGTAAGCCTTCGGGGTGGAGATCTAAATCTACAGGTAGATCTAAGTCTCCAGGAAAATATTTGAGGAAATGCTGGAAGTGTGGTAAAATAGGGCATTATAAGAAAGATTTGTAGTCTAAGAAGGTTGAAAAACCAAAGGGATCTGATAGTACCTCTTCCATAGAGGCGAAAACCTCCACTGAAGAAGGAGGTGATGTTTACCTAACATCTACAAGTACACATGTAGACCGTGATGTATGGTTGATCGACTCAAGTGCATCATACCATATGGATCCTCATAGGGAGTGGTTCTCTGAATATGAAAAATATGATGGTGGTGATGTATTCCTAGGAGATGACTCGACAACAAAAATCTTGGGACGTGGAAGGGTTAAGTTTCTGCTAAGCGATGGAAGGATTATAACTCTCCATGGGGTTCTACACATTCAAAAACTATCTAGGAGCCTAATATCTGTAAGCAAGTTGGGTGATGCAGGAGTGAAAACTATAATTGAAACGAACACTTGTAAGATGGTACGAGGAGCAATGGTGTTGATGAGGGGAGTTCGTTGTGGAAATCTGCACAAGTTGTTGGGAAGCACTTATACTAATGGGTGCAAAATTTCTGTTGTCCCTGAGCAGAGAAATGAAGGAGACAAGACAGATACTCTCCCAGAAAAGAAGACCATGCTGTGGCATCAAAGACTAGGGCATATTGGAGAAAAGGGCCTTCAAACACTACACTGTAAAGGTATGGTTGAAGGTATGTCTAATTGCACTCTGGATTTTGATTTATGTGAACATTTCATATATGGTAAACATAATTGAGTAAGATTCCCATTTGGTGCTACAAGAGCAAAGGGGATCTTAGAGTTGATACACAGTGATGTGTTTGGACCTGTTCCTGTTCCATCCCTACGTAAATCTGTGTATTATGTTTCATTCATAGATGTTTTTTCAAGGAAAACATGGATTTATTTTCTTAGAAAGAAATTTGAGGTATTTGATAAATTTAAAGAGTTTAAGGCTATGGTAGAAAATTAGACAGAGAAGAAAATAAAGGTATTGAGAACAGATAATGGTGGAGAATTCTGCGGAAATGAATTCGAAGAATTCTGTAAGAAGTGTGGTATAGAAAGGTAGAAGACTACTCCATACAATCCTCAACAGAATGGAGTTGCATAAAGGATGAACAAGACACTGATGGAAAAATCAAGGAGCATGCTCAACGGTGCCGGGTTAGGAAAAGAATTCTGGGCAGAGGCAGTGGGTACAACATGTTACCTGGTCAATCGATCACCTTCATCAGTGTTGGATGATAAAACTCCACACAAGGTATGGTATGGAAAGAAACCCTCTCTTCAACATATTAGAGTGTTTGGTTGTGATGCTTATGTACATGTTCCAAAGGAAAATAGAAGGAAAATAGGAGTAAGCTAGATAATAAAGCTGAAAAGTGTATCTTTATTGGTTATAAAGATGGTGTGAAAGGTTATAAGCTTTGGAACCCAGAAACCAAAAAAAATGTTTACAGTTGAGATGTTTTTTTCAAAGAGGTAAAAGATTTGTCCAAACAAGAATTCCCACCAACACAAGATGAACCTGAGAAAATAGATCTTGAGTTGGATGATGCAAAATCTGAATCATCTAAAGACGAGGAAGAAGAAGAAGAAGAAGAAGAAGAAGAAGAAGAACCTCATACCCTAGTATTGAGAAGATCAATGAGAGATAGAAGGAAACTAGAAAGGTATAGTCCACCTGATTTTCATTCCAATTTTTCTTTATCTATTACTGATGATGATCCCAGAACTGTCAGGGAAGCAGTGAATTCAGAGGATAGTAAACTCTGGAAGAAGACCATGGTTGAAGAAATGGATGCCTTGGATAAGAATGAGGCATGGGATATAGTTGAGTTGCCAGCTGGAAGAAAATTGATTGGTAGAAAATGGTTGTTCAAGAAGAAGTTTAATGCACAAGGTAAAGTGGAGAAATACAAAGCTCGGTTAGTAGCAAAAGGTTATTCCCAGGTAGAGGGAATTGACTTTGGTGAGATTTTTTCTCCTGTTGCTAATTTAACTTCTATTATATTTCTTTTATCTATTGTTGCTGCTTTTGATCTTGAAGTGGAACAGATGGATGTGAAGACAACATTCCTACATGGGGATCTGGAAGAAGAAATCTACATGAAGCAACGAGAAGGCTTTGTAGTGAAGGGAAAGAAAGAGCTGGTCTGTAAGCTAAAGAAGTCACTATATGGTCTGAAGCAATCACCTAGGATGTGGTACCAAAAGTTTGACAAATACATCCTTGGATTGGGATTTGTAAGAAGCAGAGCTAATCACTATGTATATTCCAAGCAGGTTGGTAATCACTTCATTTATGTAGTGTTGTATGTTGATGACATGTTGTTGGTAGGAAATAAAATGGATGTTATCAAGGAGGTGA
>ML863843.1:0-11471 GCA_009831015.1 Picea engelmannii | reverse complement strand
TGCAATGGTTTGTACTAGACTGGACATTGCACATGTGGTGGAAGTTTTGAGCAGGTATATGTCAAAACCAGGGAAGGAGCATTGGACAACAGTAAAGAGGGTATTCAGGTATCTTCATGGCACCACCAGTTATTGATTGTGCTACCAAGGAAGACCGAGATTGGACATAGTGGTGGACATACATGGCTTTGTTGATGCAGACTGGGCTGGAGATCTAGATCGTAGAAGATCTACAAGTGGGTATGTGTTTAACCTATTTGGTGGAGAAATCAGTTGGATGAACAAAAGACAGGCTGTAGTGGCACTCTCAACTATAGAAGCTAAATACATGGCAGCCACTCATGCAAGAAAGGAAGCAGTATGGTTACAAAGATTGTGTTCAGGTATTGGGTTGGTACAACAAGCAGTGAGATTAGATTATGTCAGTCAGAGTGAAATATTCTTGGCAAAGAACCAAACTTATCATTTGAAGGCAAATAATATTGATGTTCAGTATCACTTTGTGAGAGACATGGTTGAGGAAAAGAAGGTGTTGCTGTAAAAGGTTGACACTTTGAAGAATGTTGCAGATTCATTGACAAAGTCTGTGGGCACATAAAAGTTCTTCTGGTGTAGATTAACAATGGGCATTTCTGCCCTAGATTGTTGACTATATAATCCCCTAGACCCCTGGAAGCAAAGAAAACAACAAGTGGGAGAATGTTGGGTATGTGTTATATTCTTTGCATGTGTGTGTGGGCGTGTCAGATATGAAAATTGTGTCTAACCATCCATCGCACTAGTTTTCTGTTTGTGCCGTGTGTGCCAGGCGCTTTCCTAGGGGGGGTAGGTATGCGCCTGCCTGGTTATGCCCAACGTTCGGTAGCCTGGGGCAACGCCCCATAATTTTTTTTGGGCGGTTTTTGCTATTTTTAGCGGTTTTGTAAATTAATCCCATATTAAGGGATTAGGGTTTTGGTATCTACGGAATATGTAAAAAAATTGTATATATTGTATGGTGAATGGTGAAATTCGATATAATGAATATAAGAATGGTTTTCCCGGTTGAGGGTTTTCGGTATAAAATCTCTGTGTACTTTGTGTATGAGCCATTGATTAATTTTTATCTTGCTTAAGAATCTATATGCTTTGCTTTACTTAGCAGGTTTAAAACTTACAAAAACAGTGTTTAGGGCCTCAAAACGACCATGGAAGTCAGGGACCCGAAAACTAGGAAAAAACTACCGAACTGGGCAACAATTCACATTGTTACTCTACACCAGGAGAACGTTTCTGTCCTCACAAACTTTGTCAATGAATCTGCAACATTCTTCAAAGTGTCAAACTTTTCTAGCAACACCTTCTTTTCTTCAACCATGCCTCTCACAAAGTGATACTGAACATCAATATGCTTTGTCTTCAAATTATAAGCTGGATTCTTTGCCAGGAAGATTGCACTCTGACTGTCACAATCTAATCTTACTGCTTGTTGTACCAACCCAACAACTGAACACAATCTCTGTAACCATACAACTTCCTTTCTTGCATGTGTGGCTGCCATGTATTCAACTTCTGTAGTTGAGAGTGTCACTACAGCCTGTCTTTTACTCATCCAACTGATTGCTCATCCAAATAGGTTAAACACATACCCCCTTGTAGATCTTTAGTGATCCAGATATTCAGCCCAGTCTACATCAAAAAAGCCATGTATGCCCACCACTATGTCCAATCCTGGTCTTCCTTGGTAGCACAATCCATAACTAGCAGTGCCACGAAGATACTTGAAGACCCTCTTTACTGTTGTTCAATGCTGCTTCCCTGGTTTTGACATATACCTGCTCAAAAATCCCACTGCATGTGCAATGTTCGGTCTAGTATAGACCATTGCATACATCAAACTGCCAACTGCACTGGCATACAAAACATGTTACATGTCCTCTTCTTATTCCCTTGTCTTGGGACATTGATCTACAGATAAATTTACACCTATAGGAATAGGAACCTTGACCGGTTTACTTCGATGCATATTAAACCTCTACAATATCGTCTCAACATATTTTCTCTGATTCAACCATAGTTTCATGTTTGCACGATCTCTTTTAATCTGCATTCCCAGAATGAAGTTAACATCAGTGAGATCCTTCATGTCAAATTTGGAGGATAGCTACAATTTCAACTCCTTGATAACATCCATGTTATTTCCTACCAACAACATGTCATCAACATACAACACTACATAAATGAAGTGATTTCCAACTTGCTTGGAGTATACACAGTGATCAACCCTGCTTCTCACAAATCCCAATACAAGGATGTATGTGTCAAACTTTTGGTACCACATCCTAGGTGATTGCTTCAGACCATATAGTGACTTCTTTAGCTTACATACCAACTCTTTCTTTCCCTTCACTACAAATCCTTCTGGCTGCTTCAAGTAGATTTATTCTTCTAGATCCCCATGTAGGAATGTTGTATTCACATCCATCTGTTCCACTTCAAGATCAAAATCAACAACAATAGATAAAAGAAATCTAATAGAAGTTAACTTAGCAACAGGAGAAAAAATCTCACCAAAGTCAATTCCCTCTACCTAGGAATAACCTTTTTTTACTAACCGAGCTTTGTATTTCTTCACATTTCATTCTGCATTAAACTTCTTAAACAACCATTTGCTACCAATAGATATTATTCTAGTTGGAAACTCAACTATATCCCATGCCTCATTCTTATCCAAGGAATTCGTTTCTTCAACCATGGCCTTCTTCCAAAGTTTACTATCCTCTAAATTCACTGCTTCCCTGACATTTATGGGATCATCATTAGTAATAGATAAAACAAAATTGGAACGAAAATTAGGTGGACTATACCT
Organism: Picea engelmannii; assembly: GCA_009831015.1. NCBI lineage: Eukaryota > Viridiplantae > Streptophyta > Pinopsida > Pinales > Pinaceae > Picea > Picea engelmannii. Next base: position 8,623 of record ML863843.1, on the reverse strand, counting down.
TTATGTTTTCCATCTTTCTTTCACTGATCTCCTCAATACTGGGGTATGAGTTTCTTCTTGTTCTGCTTCATCTTCTTCAGATGATTCATATTTTTCATCATCCAACTCCAACTCTATTTTCTCAGGTTCTTCTGGCCTTGGTAGGAATTCCTGTTTGGAAACATATTTTACCTCTTTGAAAACAACATCTCAACTGTAAAAAATCTTCTTGGTTTCTGGGTTCCAAAGCTTATAACCTTTCACACCATCTTTATAACCAATAAAGATACACTTTTTAGATTTTTATCCTTCTTACTCCTATTTTCCTTTGGAACATGTACATAAGCATCACACCTAAACACTCTAATATGTTCAAGAGAGGGTGTCTTTCCAATCCATACCTCGTGTGGAGTTTTATCATCCAACACTGATGAGGGTGATCGATTGACCAGGTAATATGCTGTACACACTGCCTCTGCCCATAATTCCTGTCCTAACTCGGCACCACTGAGCATGCTCCTTTCTTTTTCCATCAGTTTCATGTTCATCCTTTCTGCAACTCCATTCTGTTGAGGTGTGTATGGAGTAGTCTTCTACCTTTCTACACCACACTTCTTACATAAATCTTCTAATTCATTTCCACAGAATTCTCCACCATTATCTGTCCTCAATACCTTTATTTTCTTTTCTGTCTGATTTTCTACCAGAGCCTTAAACTCTTTAAATTTATCAAATACCTCAGATTTCTTTCTAAGAAAATAAATCCATGTGTTCCTTGAGAAATCATCTATGAGTGAAACATAATACACAGATTAACCTAGTGATGGAACATGCATAGGTCTAAACACATCACTGTGTATCAACTCTAAGATCCCCTTTGCTCTTGTATCACTAGATGGGAATCTTACTCGATTCTGTTTATCATATATGCAATGTTCACAAAAATTAAAATCCAGAGTGCAATTAGACATACCTTTAATCATACCTTTACCGTGTAGTGTTCGAAGTCCCTTTTCTCCAATATGCCCCAGTCTTTGATGCCACATCATGGTCTTCTTTCCAGGGACAATATTGGTCTTTTCTTCTTTATTTGTCTGCTCAGGGACAACAAAACTATTACACCCATTAGTATATGTTCTTCCCAACAACTTGTACAAATTTCCACACCGAACTCCCCTCATTAACACCATTGCTTCTTGTACCATCTTGCAAGTGCCCTTTCCCAATACAGTATCCACTCCTACATCATCCAACTTGCTCTCAAATATTAGGCTCATGGCTATTTTTGGAATGTGCAGAACCCCAGGGAGAGTTCTAATCCTTCCATATTTTAGCAACAACTTAACCCTTCCACATCCCATGATTTTGGCTGTCGAGTCATCTCCTAGGAATACATCACCGCCATCGTATTTTTCATATTTAGATAACCACTCCCTATGAGGAGTCATATGGTATGACACACCTGAGTCGATCAACCATACATCATGGTTTTTATGTGTACCTATATATGCCAGGTAAACATCACCTCCTTCTTCAGTGGAGGTTTTCGCCTCTGTAGAAGAGGTACGATTAGATCCCTTTGGTTTATCAACCTTCTTAGACTTGCAATCTTTCTTATAATTCTCTGTTTTACCACACTTCCAACATTTCCTCAAAGATTTTCCTCGAGACTTAGATCTACCTGTAGATATAGATCTCCCCTCCGAAGACTTACCAATATTCCTAGCTTGGGTACGACCTCTTACAAATAAAGCATTTGTGCTATGACCATCCATGCTTTTCCACCTCATCTCTTCAGATAACAAGGATGCAACTATATCCTCATACTTCAATGTAGATTGAGTGGTACTACCAGTTGCTACAACCAGATTATCCTAAGAGTCTGGAAAAGAACATAACAAAGTAATACACTTATCTTCTTCTGCAATCGTAATATTAAAAGAGACAAGTTGACTTACCAGAGTATTAAATGCATTTAGATGTTATGTCAAAGAATCTACATATTCCATCCTAAGATGATGCATATTCTTTCGAAGAAACATTTTGTTTACCATGGAATTTCATTGATACAAATTCCCTAACTTATCCCATAGTTCCTTGGCTGTAGATTCTCTGGAGACATTCAACAACAACGAATCTTCAAGGCAGAGTCGAATAGTAATCATTTCTCTTCTGTCCAACTTCTCCCAATCTTCCTTCGACATACTAGTAGGTGGTGTACTAGTAGGTTGTGTACCAGTCGACTGTGTATCAGTAGGCTGTCTACCAGTATCCACAATGATCCATTGTTCTTTGTCTACAAGAAAGTCCTCCATCTTGAGCTTCCATAGCTCAAAGTTTTTACCATTGAATTTCTCTATCTTGATTCTAGAAGATCTCGTCATTCCTCTTTCTACACTCGAATCACCACTGCAAAATCCCCCACTAAACCCAGGTTTATCACAAACCCAAGATAAACTTGATCTATCAAGACCGAGCCAAACCCTAAGCAACAAAGGCATCCCTCTAAAGCCAAAAAAAAAATTTGATACCACATGTAAGTTTTAAACCTGTGAAGTAAAGCAATGCATATAGATTCTTAAGCAAAACATAAATTAATCAATGGATCATACACATAGTACACATAGATTTATATCAGAAACCCTTAACCGAGAGAAAACCTTTCAACGCTTCATTGTATTAATTTCACCATTCACCATACAATATATATACAATGTTTTTAGGTATTCCGTAGATACCAAAACATTAATCCCTTAATGTAGGATTAATTTAGAAAACTGCTAAAAATTGCAAAAATGCCCAAAAAAAATAATTTTGGGGCACTGCCCTGAACACTGTGCGTAACCAGGGGGGCCATACCTAGCACCCCTGGGACCCCCCTATGAAGCGCTCGATGCACACAACACATAGAGCACTACTAGAGGGATTTCCAGATGCAGTTTTCAAATCTGACGCGCCCACACACACACATGCAAAGAACATAACACATACCCAACACTGACCTCGTTGGGGACATGCATTAAGAACGCCAAGGAGCATACTGCTGTGATACCAATGATCCAAGTTTTATGAGTAGAATGAAATGAATACAGATTAGTATCCAAATATGATTAACACAAAATAACATATATACAATAAAACTAGTTTCTATTCAATAAGGAAATAAGCCAAACCAATAAAATGGAGCGGAAAACAATCTTGCTAGAATGGTAGCGGCTTATGTCTGAGAAGAGATGTGACGACTGCATTCATTCGCCACAATATTATTACAATGAATCTCTCAAGGAATTTTTACAATAAACAGGAATGTCAAAAACTCTAGACATCCAAAAACCTAACCCTAGGAGATGAAGTGCCAAAAGTCATGTGGGCCCCATTTGGGTAAGTTAGTACATCAACTTCCCGGAGTCGTAACTTTTGCATATGATCTCCGTTTTAGGTGCACGATAACCCTTTGGAAAGGTATATCCAAGGAATACACATGTTTCTTGTGGTGATCCCTACACATTTTAACTGTCATGAGCCCTAAAAACAATGTTTAGGGCCTCAAAACAACCTTGAAAATCAGGGACCCAAAAACTAGGAAAAAACTACCGAACTGGAAAACTGCCAAAATGAGCTAGTTGGAATAGGTGGGAGGCCACTAAAATCCATCTGGACCATAGGGAATTTATGTTGAATTAAAAAATTAGATATTTCAATATGGGGGATATCATACTAGACTTAGGGTTTGAAGTCAATGTTCTGCCAAATAAGACATGAGAAGCGATGGGGGAACCAACATTGGGGTATTTAGAAATCCAATTGAAGTTATAAATTAAACACAGAGTGGTTCCCATTGGTATACTGAAGGGGATACCCGTATATATAGATTGTGTGTGCACTATGGAAGACTTTAAAGTCATTGACATAGTGGATAACGCTTCACCATATCCAACATTGTTGGGTATGGATTGGGATTTTGATAACTAGGATATTATCAATTTGAAGAAAATGAATATGATCTTTGAATCAGGGGAGTATATAGTTATTTCACCATTGGATCCCTCAAAAGGAGGAAGGTATGTGGAACATGCGATAACCAATTTTATTACAGAAGATGTCAATCAGTTGTACAAAACTATCGCGAACGAAGAGGATTATATTAACCCAACTACATATGGAATGATGAGTTGGAGGAGTATTAGTTCTTTTGATTCAGACTCTGACACATGACTGGAGAACTGGCAATAAAAGATACATGAATTATCCACTAGAAGATGTGCCAGAATGACGCATGCACTAAGATGGATTGGTTCAAAGGTAAGAGAGCCTCCTACTTTTTATGGTATGAATGACTTAGAAGAATTTTTGATGAAGTTTGAATTAGATGTAATAGAAAATCATAGATTACTAATATTAGATATTTCTTTGATAGCTACACCTACCCTTTGTTGGGGTACACATAAGGAGAAGATAAAAATCTGGTTTTAGTGCAAGAGGTTACTGTGCATCAGATTCAGTGCAGAGCAGGAGAACAATTTTTTGAATAAATGTGATGGATATGGACAACCCGCAGAACATGTAGATAGGTGCATGGTTCAATGGAGATTAATATCACCAGAATAATGACCACACCATTTTATTCACACATTATAAGGAATTCCAAAGAACTGGTACAAAGTACAGGAACAACACAAAGAAACTACAAATTGGAAAGAAATACAACAAAATTTTGTGGTTACATTTTCCTTTGAGCATGAAAGTATAGAAATATATACCGTTGATTAAGGTTGGTTGTCATTGATGTCAACCCTTGAAGAAATCCCCGTAGCACAAAGGTTTGGATAATGGACCCAATATTGTTTGATGTAAATATGAATCATTATTGTTTTGTCATGGTTGATAAGAAGTAAATATGGATGAACTCCAAAGTGGTCCCCTTATGGTGAAAGCCCTCACGAGAAGACACTTTGTGGAGTAAGATAACCCATGCTTAATTGTGGAATAATTATATGAAGGAAAGTGAATTTTTCAGGGAAAATATCCTAGATGGATAGTGCTTATCATTTCATTTCCAGTGGTATGTGGAACGTCACATAATTCCTCACGGTTAGAGAGTTATGGCCATGAGAAGTTGGATACCCCAGGTTTGGGTAATGGACCCAAGTTTGTTTGATGGGTAATGGTATGAGTTATGATATATTTTCAGATAATACTATTATATATGGATAGTAAATGGTCATGCCATTTTTGGTGGTATGTATAACGTCACATAACTCCTCACGGTTTGAGAGTTATGGCCTTACGAAGTTGGAGGACTCTCATATGTCATCTAGAAGCCCCAAAAGGTCAAAGTAGTCAAAGTGGTTTAAGAGATTTTAAAAGGTAAATAATAAAGTGAAGTGATGAGTGTATTATAATTCAAAGTGAATACAAAATAAATTATTTCAATAATAAATTGAATGGAGAAATTAGAAGTGGACCCAACCCTAAAATAAAGGGTTTATTATTGAATTCGCAGTGGATTTCTGGTTAGAACATATTATTGCAGGGTTTATTACTGAATTTGTAGTCAATACATCGAAGTCATATAATGCTGCAGAGAATGATTTATTGGAAGGACCAAGAGGGAGGTACATTAGGTCTCTTTACACGTCATTCAAGATATTATTGCATGATAAAAGTGTGATGAACATGGAATCATATAGCTAAATCACTTTGCGTGCATGGGGGAACTGGGGGAAGCACTAAGGAATACATGAGATATGGAGAGGGCTTTGGATGAAGTCTAGAAGAAGGAAGCAATATACCCCATAATGATGGATTAGGAACAAGACAAATAAATAATAAGGAAAGCATGAGTGACACACAACGAACGACCATACCAGTATAAGATCAATAATAAAAAGAGGGAAGTAGCCTATCAAGAGGGCTTGGACAGTGATGAAGAGGTAGAGGATCTCCATGTGATAGGGAAGATTGAGGAAATATTGCATGCCACATATGAGAGGAAAACCAAAGGTTAGGGGTCCAACACAGAAGAAGACTCTTCATTCCAGATCCAAATTATTGTGGAACCCAAAACCCCATGTGCGACTAAGACATCTGAATAAGAAAAACTGGTTAACCAATACGCGATTAGTGGTTGAAGGATTTTTACAGGACATGGGTCCAGTGGAAAATCCAACAAAATTATAAGTTCAACAAGTAGAAATCAAGTATCTACACTGCACAGAGGTGGTAGTACAACAAAATTCACAATGTAAGGACAAGATCCAACTATTAGGTTACCAGAGTTTCTAGGAGACGGGTCACATGACCCAAAAAATAATTTGTTTATCTATGAGAAGATATGGGCAACCAACCAGATTACAGATGAAGATACAAAGGTTGCGCAGTTGGAAATCACATTCAAAGATCACACATTAGAATGGTACATGGGTATCACAACAAATAATCCAACGAGAGCACCTAAAACTATAGCAGAGGTGAAGAGGAAATTAATCAATGAATTTTAGAAACCAAGTTCAAAGGATCAGTTCATGAATGAAATGATAGAGATTAAGCAGAAACTAGGAGCATCATTTTGGGAGGTGGAACAAAAGTTCAAAAGACTAAAAGGTAAGTTGAAGTACCCTATTACTGATATGAAACATATACATTTGTTTGTTAACTCTTTATTTCCACATCTGAAGTATCCTTAAAGACAAAAAATTTCTAAAGTTAGGCTGAGGCCCTGCAAGAAGACTTACAACTAGAGGAAAATCAATATAAGAATATAGATCCAACTGTGTAAGAGATCTGACAAGATCTGAAGAACTTAACATTTCAGTTGAATAAAAAAAAAGTAACGAGAAAAGAGAATATGTCCGATGTACACTATGCAAGACAAAAGGTCATCATAAGAATGAGTGTCCAACCTTTGCGCAGTATATAGGAGTAGGTATTCCAAATCCTTTATCTTTAAGAGGACCATGGTGTGATATATGAAGAACACATGGACATGATCCCTATCATTGTCCCATGATGCAGAGGTATCAAACCACATCGAAGAGTACTTTTTGTAATTTTGCCAAGTCAGTTGGACACAAAGACAAGGATTGCATAATATTGGAGATAATGAAGGAGAGGGAATCATATGCATATAGGGTGCAATATGAGTTAATGGCATCACAACATGTGCAACAACCGCAGTATAGTAATGCACAACAACCATAGTATAATACCGTGTAACAGTTTCAAGCGCAACCATAGTATAATAATGCACAAAAATTTGTAGAACAACTGCAATATAACAATGCACAAGAGTGTGCAATGCCACCACGGTACAACAATAAACAGTCACAGTACAATCAGGGACCTTAGTACAATACACTACACGAAGACAATCATGGTAACATATGAGGCTTCAGAGGATGAGGCCGTGAAGGAAGAGGCTTTGGAGGAGGTAGAGGACCTATAGTTTGTCATAATTGTCACAAACCTGGACACTATGCGAGAGATTTTCCTCAGCCACCTGTGACATGTATGTATTTTCGTGTAGTAGACCATGAGACAAAATATTGTCCGAAACTTTTGGTAAAAATGCAAGAGAAGAGGAACCAAAATTATTAGAATGTCTAATGGATTGCTATAGAAAAAAAAGAAGAGGATGGGAAGAAGATCAACATAGTTACTAGAGGTGGAGAAAATACAGGAGAAGATGCAACAAATAAGGGTCGGGATCAATGCCATTGGGTCAAGAATAATACAACGCCTGGACAAAAGTTTGATGCACACAAAGAGAAGGAGACTTTCAAAGAGGCTAGACAAAATATTTTGAAGGAGAACATTGCATCAAATTCAAGAATAAAGCCAGTGGGTGAGGTACCACTGCATGAAATGTCTGCATTATTTGATCAAACCAACAAAAAGCAACCTTTAGAGAAAGTAAGTAACTTAAGAAACTTTTTGAGGTCATGTGTAAAGTTGTTGAATGACACAAATTCTTCAAAAATATTACAATGTTTGTTAGAGAAGTGAAATTTTGGGGAAGAAGGGGTAAAGACAATGAATCAGGTTTGTAAGAAGAGAATAAAAAGTAGGGTGATCCGGATTTTATGAGCAGAACGAAATGGATAGAGATTATTATGAAAGTCGGTTTGGAAATAGTGCAGACAGTGCCAGACTTGATATACTTGCTGACCTCTTGTCAAAGTTTCAACCAATAGAAATGTTTTTGCAGCATTGCCACTGTATTTTCGATGATGAAGTATCCTACCACCCTACTATAGTGGGCTTCCCAGATCATCTTTGCTCACTCGCTTGATGGAACAAAAATATGGCCTAGATGACACAAAAACCCATCATGAAGATGGAAATTGGCAACAACTGCATTTGCACCTAACATTTGGTAGGTGGTGGAAAATTTTGGGTTTGTCTCATAGAGTTGGGGCCATCCAGAGGTCTCATGGCCGCAAGAGTCTAGCACCGTGGTGAGTGCCGCGACTGGAGGTCTGCTGAGGCAATCAATGACGCATTTGGTGCTTCCTATTTTATACTTGATGTTGAGGTGGAATTACTGCAAGTATGTGGACCACTTCTAATGGCGGTCATTATGCAATTTTCCTTGTGTCTGCATGAAATCCAGTGGCTTATGATCAATGTGGATAATGTCTCATTC
>WSFP011422323.1:0-22787 GCA_009831015.1 Picea engelmannii | reverse complement strand
GATAGTAGATTGTATATATAATAGTTAGTTTTTTTTTATTAGTTTGCTTTAATAGTTAGTTTTAGTTAGATTAGTTAATTTAGAGTAGTTTTCGTTTGTTTTCTTAGGACTTAGATCGGCTAACGGAGCTGTTAAAACCGTCAGGGTGGTTCATCCCAAACGACTTGGGTTATTTAGACAACCCCGGACCGGTTCCACTCTCCCAGTTGACGGACGGTCAATTTCGCCCGTCAACAATTGGATAGAATTTCATTGTCCTGTTTTAGATTATTATGAAAATGTTTTCATATGTCTCTATGAGGAAGGGAATCCAAGGATAGTGCAAGGTATTCCAAGGCATATATGTGTCTGAGATATTTCAACATTACAATTGAAAATAAGTTTTAGAAAAGGGTGCTAGATATAGCCCATATGGAAGAGCCAATGAAGGATAAGGAGCCAAGTATTCAATATTATATAGTCTTGAAAGAGTTTTATTATGTGTTCGAGGAGTTTTTAGGATTTCCACCAAAGAGGGATAGATATTTTTCTATTGAATTAATATGTGGAGCTACCCTAATATCCAAGACCCTATAGAATGATAACATTATAGATAAAAGAGTTTAAAATATGGATAGAAGCATTGTTAAAGAAATGGTACATATTCCCAAATGTTTCTCCTTGGGGTTCCCTAGTTATTTTTGTCAAGAAGAAATATGGATCGCTAAGGTTATGTATGGATTTTAGACAACCAAACAAGGTTATAGTCAAGAATAAACATCCTTTTCCAATGATTAATGATATTTTCAATTAGTTGAAAGGTGCAAAGATATTCTCCAATATTGAATTGAGGTCAGACTATCATAAAGTGTTAATAAAAAAAAGGATAATAGAAAAACAACCTTTGGGACAAGGTATGGACACTATGAATTTGTGGTGGTGCCTTTTGGGTTGACAAAAACACCAGATACATTTATGTGTCTGATTAACGGGGTGTTCATATATTTCATGAACATCTTTGTCATTACATTGTTAAATGGCATTCTTATCTATTCTAAGATAGAGGAAGAGAATGAGTGACATATGAGGATGGTGGTACAAGTTTTAAGAGAGCACCAATTGTATGTCAAATTGAGTAAATTGAGTAACTGTGTTTTTTTATCAAAAGAGGATCCATTATTTGGGTCACATTGTTTTAGAAGAGGGAATAAAAATGGATCCTAAAAATATTGAAGCAATCAAGAGTTGGCCAGCGCCAACAAACATTTCATAGGTTAGACAATTCATGGGTCTACCTAGTTACAACATGAGATTCATTACAGGATTCTTCAATATTGCACACCCAATAACATATTTGAAAAAGAAATGAGTGAAATTTGAGTGGAGTGCGAAGTGTGAAGAAAATTTCCATTGTTTAAAGGATTTTCTAACTAGTGCCCCTATTTTAAAGCTTTCAAATTCAGATGAGTATTTTGTTGTGTGCAAAGATACATGTATGGAATGGCTCGATGGAGTCCTTATGAAAAATGGGCATGTGATTTGTTATGAGTCCAGAAAATTGAAGGAGAATGAAATAAATTATGCTACACATGAATTAAAGTTGGAATCCATAGTACATGTCTTAAGGATGTTGATGCATTACCTTATGGGTAGAAAATTTGAACTAATGAAAGACCATAGTGTTCTAAGATATTTGTTTGAAGAACCAACACTAAATGAAAGAAAAACTAGATGGATGGAATTTATTAGTGAATATAACTTTGATATCAAAGACATAAAGGGAAAAGAGAACAAGGTGGTTGATGCACTTATCAGAAGGGTGCATAAAAGGCATGCTACAACTATCAACATGTATAGGAAATATTTAAAAGATAGAATTATAAAGGTTGTAACAAAAGATCAACATTATGTTCAAGTTAAATAAAGATTACAACATAATGATATACACCAAAAATATAGGGATTACAAGTTGGAAGAGGATGGAATACTCTTATTTAAAAACATATTTTATGTTCCCAGATATCAAAAATTGAGAAATTTAGTTCTAAAGGAGATGCATAATGTGCCATATGTTGGACACATAGGATATCATATAACTATTATAGTTGTAAGAGGCCGATATTTTTGGCCTAGTATGAAGAAAGATGTTACTCATTATTTGGCTAAGTGAGTGGAATGTTAGAAGGTAAAGGCCAAGTACAGACATCCAATGCCATTTCTACAACTATTTCCCATTCTTGAATGTAAATGGGAAGTTGTTACTATTTATTTCATCACCAAATTGCCCAAAGAAACAAGGGAACATGATTCCATCATGGTAGTGGTCGAAACACTTACAACAGATGCACATTTCATTTCGGTAAAACTAACTCATAAGAAAGCCAATATTGTTGAAATTCACATGATAGAAATTGTTAGGATACATGGTGTGCCTAAGGAAATAGTGTCAGATAAAGATCAAAAATTCACTTCCAATTTTTGGAGGGGGTTGTTTAAGGTAAATTTGGAAAAAAATTGAATTTCAGTACAATATATCACCCAGAGTCAGATGGGAAGACAAACAAAATTAAGTGGATAATTGAGGATATGATGAAAATGTGTTTAATGGACAATCCTTCTTTGTGGGAGGACTATATACATTTAGTTAATTTTTCCTATAATAATGTGTATCAAAAATCATTGAATATGAGTTTGTTTGAAGCATTATATGGCTGACAATGAAACATACCAGAAAGTTGGGATAACCCAATAGACAGAGCCGTGATTGGGCCGAAATTGTTAAAGGAAATGGAATAACAAATGGTAAATATCAAGAAGAACTTGAAAATTCTCCAAGATAATAAAAAGAGTTATGCCAATAAAATAAGAACACATAGAGAATTAAATGTGGGAGAGGGTGTATTTTTAAAATTTAAATCCAAAAGAATCTTGCTAAAATAGGGAATTTTGCCAAAGTTGGTAGTGAGATATTGTGCCATTTTGAGGTCTTAGAAAATATAGGACTAGTTGTATACATTATACCATTACCTGATCCATGAGAATTCATAATGTGTTCCGTGTGTCTTTATTAAAAACTTATGCACCTGATCCTAAGCATGTGACTGATTCAATTATGATCTAGGTAGAACACAAAGGGGATTTCTGGGTGGAACCAATGTGCATCCTGGACCAGAAATTCAAAGTTCTCAGGAACAAATCCATCGGCTTGGTAAAGATTCAATGGACTTGTCAGGATCCTGAAGATGCAAAATGGGATTACGAGGAAGACACATGGGAAGAATACCTACAAATGTTTGAAATTTTTTAAGAAAACTAAATGTACATTTGTACATAAGTGAATGAAGAATCCATCTTAGCAACTCAAGTTCTTGGAGCCACAGTTTTGAGATATCTTGTGCAATCGATGTATGGGTTGAGGGGAAAGGGAATTTGTTGGTTGGAATTTCTATGTGAGTCATTAAGTTTCATAATTGTTAGGTACCTAACCTCCCTAACCCCTCACATAGGTAGAATAATATATTTCCATGTAATAAAGGCCAATATTAATAAGGCCTAGCAATAAGGAAGAATAAGTCAAATGTAAGAAGACCTAATAGAAGATTCTTCTTCTAGAATGATCTTACTCTAGATTTTTCTTTTGGATAGATATATGTATTATAAATAGGAGTAGACAGTATGAGAAGTTTTGTATTGAGAATTATTGTAATAGAGAATTTCTCTATTAGAAGTTTCCCCATCGAAGAGGCAAGTGAACATTGTTTCCTATCAATAAAGGTATTATTATGGTGTTGTGGTTTCATCTATTGTGTTTTTCCATTGTTATTCTCTCCAATATTTATGTTTTTGAATATTATAATAGATCTAGTACCTTACAAGTGGTATCAGAGCACTTTCCTTGGCAAACAATTGTGGGTTAATGTTTTTCAGGGAAGAGACGTATTTTAATGTCTTAAAGCTAAAAATATATCTCGTTCAACACATAAATCCGTGGTCAAGGAAGAATACATGCAAGAAATGAAAGTGGTACTTAAGCACACATTGTTGGCCACCCTTGTAAACCATGTTGGTACCCCTTCGAGTGGTATCACATCAGACAACACATGTATACAGATCGACCTAGATATCCTGAATCCCTCCATAGATAAACTAATGAATCACCTGATTGTTATAGTTCCACCGAGAACAACAATTGGGAAGATAACCTCTAGTACTTGGGTAGTCGGGTAGTACGACTAAGGGCACGGTCTAGCCTCCTTAGTTGTTTCCCTGAGATATTGGGTTGAGTACTACTATTGGACCTCACATGTATATCATAGAGTTATAGCACAGGGAAAACCCTTCTTTGTAGAAACATTGCATACCCTAACCCTTGGTATGGAAAAAAAAAAAAGAACAGACAATATCTATTCATGTGCAACTATGCCTCTAGAATTCTAGTTGTGAAATTACTACACATTTCTTTGTGTTAAGAATTTGGGCATTTCAACACTACAATATTCATGAGATAGGAGTGTAACTCCATAGGAGTTAAAAAATAAATAAATAATTGGATCCTTTTGGGAGCATTATTTGCACCCTATCCCATTGGATTCCTCTCTTCACCATAGTCGCAGTCATAACTATCATTTTTCAGAAAAAAAAAATCACATGGACCCAAACCCCTTCCAACACCCTTATTTGGGTCTTACCCCATTGGATTCCCCTTTTCGCCCCAATCATCGTGATACACTTCACCCATAACCCATTTTTTGTGCCGTCCCTCCCATCCCTTTCCATTTTCCCTCTTCATCATAGCCCACACTCATAGCCAAGACTTGGAATCCCACTTCAATTCCTTGTCCTCTACTTTCATATAAACCCAGCAGGATGTGCGAAAACTCAGTGCTAATATTGCCACCATCAATAAAAACATGCATTCCTCCATAGATGCAAAAATGGAAACCATCAAATAAGACCTCACTACCCATCTTGCATCCTTCACTGACACGATCTGTGCCAAGATAAATATCCATGAAGACCTTACCCCCTTTGAACCACCTTTTCAACCAGAAGGTGAAACTTCCTCCAATTCCCATAATTTTCATCTCCCCTCACTTTCAGGGTGACCTATGCCTTATGTGTGTGGATGTGAAAAAATTTAATGGCTTCGATCCCACCCACTAGGTAACTCAAATGGAACATTATTTATATTTGTATGACATTATAGATGAGTTGGAAAAATTCTAGTATGGTGTTCTCCATCTAGATCAGGAACGTTGGCTTTGGTGGTAATGGAGAAAAAATTTCTTCCAAGGGTATGTGGCTTGGACATAATTTGTTGCAGAGATTTATGAATGATTTGACAGCAATGCCAACCATTTAGGTTGTTTGACAAATTTGAAACAATATGTCACAGTGGAAGACTTTATGGCTACTTTTGAGTGATTGGCTTTCTGCATAGAGGGCATATCTGGTGATTTTTTTTGAGATTGTTTAATCAGTGGCATCAAGGATAGGATCCATGTCCATGTCCTCATGACTCGACCTCAGATTTGGGTGGAAGATATTGAAAGAGATAAGGAAGCACAAGAGGTTGTCTCTTCTCAAACCAAAAAACCCTCCTTTATTCTTCGCCTTAAACTAGTCACTACCACTCCTCCTTGCACTCCACTAAAGATATAGAAATTGACCAAGGAAGAAATGGCTAAACACCAACTCAAGGTCCTTTGTTATAATTGTGATGAAAAATACTTTCCTGGGAACAAGTGTAAGGAAAAAAAGAATTTTATGGCCATCTCTAAGGATGTTTCTGAAGAATATGTCGAGGCTCCCCCTGTGGTCGATTCACCTAAACCGGTAATTTCCCTGAATTCTCTCACTAGATTCTCTGCTCCCCAAACCCTCAAGCTAATTGGTTACATTAAGCATAGGAAGGTCACCATCCTTGTTTATAGTGGAACCACCCATAATTTTGTTCATCTCCGCATTTCCTAAGAAACTAATTGCTATATATGTGCAGTCAATAATTTTCAAATCAAGATTGCCAATGGAGGGTCCATGAAATGTGGCGGGCGTTGTGAAAATTTACATCTCCAAATTGGTTAGTACCAAATGAAATCTCATATGTTTGCTATCAACATGGGTGGTTTTGACATTGTGTTGGGTGTCGAATGGCTAAGGACTCAAGGTCCCATTCTCATATATTTTAAAGAATTAACCATGTAATTCAACCAGGAGGGCCAAAAGTGTAAGTTCCAAGGAATCACAACAGGTTCCCCTTAGATCATCAGTTCTCATTGCATGGAAAATTTCCTCAAAAAAGGTCATTCCGATATTATTGCACAACTCCATTCCATTCACACCATCGAGACACTGTCTTTGTTTCCAGACCTCCAATCCATTCTCTCCAAACATCAATATGTTTTTTCCACTCCCCAAGTCCTTCCTCCTTCAAGTGGTGTTCATTATCATTTAATTCCCCTTTTCCTCTACAACCTTCCTCCCAATGTTCATTCCTATCTTCATTCATTTTCCCTGAAAAAATGAAATTGAGAAAATTGTTCAAGAATTTCTCACTGAAGGCATTATTCGTCCTAGTACATGCCATTATTATTCTCTTGTCATCATGGTAATTAAGAAAGAAGGATCTTGGCACATGTGTCCTGATGTTTGCACCCTAAAAAAACTCACCATCAAAGACAAATTTCACATTCCTGTCATTGATGATCTCTTGGATGAATTGAGTGGTGCCCATTTTTTTACTAAAATTGATCTTCATTCTGGCTACCACCAAATACATATGAAAGAGGCATACATTCCTAAGAATGGATTTTGAATGCATGAGGGACACTATGAGTTTTTGTTTATTCCCTTTGTCTTGTGTAATGCTCCCTCCACTTTCCAAAACCTCATGAATCATGTCTTCCATCCTTTTCTCCGTCATTTTGTCTTAGTTTTCTTTGATGAAATTCTCATCTATAGTAAAACTTGGACAACACATCTTGCTCATGTGGATCTAGTTCTACATCTACTCTCTCAGCACCAACTTTTCCACAAACAATCTAAATGTTCTTTTGGAGGCTCAAAAGTCGAGTACTTGGGTCATATTGTTGGAAAGGAAGGTGTCAAGGTGGATCCTAAGAAGATTGAACCTATGCAGGATTGGCCTCCCCCCAATAATGTCAAAATATTGTGTGTTTTTCTATGATTAATAGGCTATTATCACAATTTTGTTAAGAATTATGGAAAGATTGTGGCGCCTCTCACTACTCTCCTTAAAAATAATTCTTTCAATTGGAATCCCGCAGTTGATCAAGCCTTTCAATCCTTGAAGGAGGATATGTGCACCACTCCAATCCTATCCCTTATTGATTTCACAAAGACCGTTGTCCTGGAATGTGATGCTTCCAGGAGAGGAATTGGAGAAATCCTTATGCAAGATGGTTGACCTTTGGCCTTTACTAGAAAACCACTGCAAAGCGACATTTGGGCCAATCAATCTATGAAAAGGAAATGTTGGCTATTATGCATGTAGTGGATCTCTACCACCCTTATCTATTGGGGAAACTCTTCCAAATTAGGACATATCATCAAAGTCTCAAGTATTTTCTGGAGCAATTCCCTTCCACCCTAGAGAAACAAAAATGGTTGACTAAGCTCTTTGGATATGATTATGAGATCATTTACAAGAAAGGAAAAGCAAATGTGTTTGTTGATGTTATTTCAAGAAAATATGAACTTGAAGGGTCCCTTTTTTACCTCTCCTTCATTGTACCATATTGGATCCAAGTTGTTCGCCAGGAATGGCTATAAGATCCAAACAAAATTCATCTGATCCAAAAATTGCAAGCCAATTCTCCAATTTTCATGGGGTACTCTTGGAACAGTGATGAGCTTCGCTACAAAGGTTGTTTGTATTTAAGTAAATAGTCACAACTTAAATCCACAGTGCTTTATGAGCTTCATTCTACACCCATAGTTGGGCACTAAGGGTTTACCAAAACCTATGACTGGGTCAAACATTCTTTTTTCTGGGATGGTATAAAATAGGATGTTCACACTTTTGTGGGAGAATGTGATGTTTGTCAACACAATAAGGGAAAAACGGTCAAAGCTCATGGCACACTACAATGAATTCCTATTCCACCCTTTATTTGGAGGGATATCTCTATGGATTTTATTGTGGGATTACCTAAATTAGGCAATAAATTAGTCATCATGGTGGTCGTTGATCGTCTTTCCAAGTATGCTCGTTTTTGTGCTCTACAACACCCATTTACTGCCTCCATTGTGGCTCAAATTTTAATGGATCATGTCTTCAAGATTCATGGCATACCACATTCTATTGTTTCTGATCTAGATCCCAATTTCACCAGTAATTTTTTGCAAGAACTATTTAGGCTATAGGACACCCAATTGCATCTCAACACATCCTATTATCCCCAGACTGATGGTAAAACTAAAGTTGTCAACAAGTGTTTGGAAAAATATTTGAGGTGTTTTTCATTTGAAAGGAAACATCAGTGGGCTCAATGGTTTCCACTAGCTAAATGGTGGTACAACACTTCTTACCATACAACTACTTGCATGACCCTTTTTGAAGCAATATATGGACAAAATCCACCATAATTTCTCTCATACATGCCAGATGTCTTGAAGTTCTAGGAGGTTGACCAAATGCTTACAATTCAAGAGGTTATTCTCTGTACCCTCAAAGAGAATTTGGTTATGTCTTAGAATCGCATGAAGTAACAAGCAGATCAAGGTCGCTATGAACACCAATTTGCTGAAGGAGGCTAGATGTCTCCTCGATTGCAACCTTATAAGAAAACATCACTCAAGGTCGATCATTGTCAGAAATTGATGCCCAAATTTAATGGTCCTTATACAAATCTCAAGCATGTGGGACAGGTGGCCTATCAGTTATCTTTTCCCAGTCATTCTAAGATTCATCTTGTTTTTCATGTATCATGCTTAAAGAAGGTGATTGTAACTAAGTGATAAACTCAAACCAACCTTCCCGAGTTGGATGAATAAGGCTCCATATTGTTGCAGCCTCAAGCATTTTTGGAACAATGTGAGTGTCGTCTTCATCAATTCACCATCAAGGAAGTATTAGTCTAGTGGAAAGATACAACTCGAACATATGCCACTTGGGAGCCAACTACCATTCTGCAACAATTTCCTCATGTCAATCCTTGACGACAAGGATGTTTTTAAGGGGGAGGGCATGTTATGGACCTAACCTCCCTAACCCCTCACGTAGGTAGAATAATATGTTTCCATGTAATAAAGGACAATATTAATAAGGCCTAGAAATAAGGAAGAATAAGTCAAATGTAAAAAGACCTAATAGAAGCTTCTGCTTCTAGAAGCATCTTCCTCTAGATTATTCTTTTGGATATATATATTTAGTTTAAATAGGAGTAGAGGGTATGAGAAGTTTTTTCCAAGAATTCTTGTAATAGAGTGTTTCTTTGTTGGAGGTTTCCCCCTCGAAGAGGAAAGTGAACATTGTTTTCTATAAAAAAAAGGTATTATTCTGGTGTTGCGGTTTTATCTATTGTGTTGTTTCGATGTTATTCTCTCCAATATTTATGTTTTCATCTATTACAATAGATCTGGTACCTTACAATAATTATCTAGTATTTTGATGTAATGTTTTTATAAATGTCAATGTGTAAACTGTATGGTTATGTGCAGTAAGGACAATGCAGTTTGCAAGGGGAGGGGAATGTAACATCCTTGTTTTCAACCCCCGAACTAGAGATGCATATTGTAGATTTAGTACATGGACGAGAGTCAAGTTATGTATATTGTAAATGTAGTATGTGGTCGAGAGACAAAGCGATGTAATATGTAAATGATGTAAATTGAATATAATGAATAAAATGTATCGTTAGTTGCAGATGGACATAGACGAATATTTTGGGGCTAAGAAATCTACAAGAGAGGGAAGGGCTCCAAGGGAGATATTTTACACATGTCTATTAAACCAAAAATCATTTTTTATTTCTTTCTAACTTATCCTTACCATGAACCTTCCATTAGTTGTTGAGTGTTCTAGAGCCCAATCATTGAATTCATGTAAGAGGGTGGGTGTGAGAGTCACATCCCATAGTTTTTTAGAGCATGGGGTCTGAGTACAACTAGCTTGGGGAAGAGTGCAAGTCAATCAAGCAAGAGAAAGGGAGGAAATTCGTAAGGGTAGGAGACCAGAATTATGCATTCACATTTTTGGCATGAAGAGTCGTTTTACATGGAATTTTTTAGCCAATAATTGAGTGATCAAGCTTGAAGGTCCCTATTGTGGGCACATTTGGAAGCTGTTTGGCATTGGAATTTCATGGAGAAAGAGGCTGCAGGATTGTGAGTGAGTTTCTATTTGAAACTCGTCCAAGGAGTCATGTGTTTTGTTGTTGGGCGAATTCATGTTACAACTATAGAATTCATGAGGTCCCAACAAGTACAATTCTTGTCCAACCTGTACTGGAATCCCTAGAGGGGAGTGGAAAGGCATAAGGGACTGTGAGAAGTGAAGGGGAAATCCATCCCTTGGGTTGTCCAGGTTGAGGGGAAGAGAGTTGGTGGACTGGAATTAGCTGTAAGTTTGACTATTGAGAGGGGAACATTATCCAACCTTAGGGACTGCTATCTCTTGTGGATTCATAGCCCCAACTCGGGGGTCTCTTGTTGTTTAGAATTGGAGCAACAAGGCTACAATTGGGAGGAACATCTTTCCTCTGCAGTAGGTTGCACATATTATAAGATAAATTTTGTTATTTGTTGTGCTTATGCATGTATAATGCTAATATATCTATTGTGCAATGTACTCTGAACTATATTTTCTTATTATTGCTTACTAGGAGTAGAATGATGCATTTAAATCCAAGTTTATGTGGTTGAATGTTACTATACATTATTTAGTTGTTGTTATGCACAACTTAGTAGTTGTATTTACTTTTTTAAGAAACATAGGCAGTTGCATGTGTATGAATATCATGTTGTGGGTTATTTCTACATTTAAAGTGAGTATCATAAATTTTTATTGGTTCATTTTAGTAGTGACGTGACCCAACTGGGGGTTGGCTACATTAGATTTTTGGGTATCAAATCATGGTTTTTAATTCAAAAATAGGACATATTCACTCCCAACACCTTTAAAATTATAATAAAAATAAAAATACATAATTGTGTTGATCGTCATCGTGATGTTGACCATAATTATGATCCTCCTCCTGGTGCAGGGAAGGATGGGCTTATAATCCAAAATGAACTAGAACGCTAAGAGATCGAGACCTATGTGTGATAACCAATAACTGGGCAGAGACAGAAGAAAGTAACTGGAAGGTGAGTTAATGAAAGGTTGTTCAGGTGGGTAGTAGGTAGAGTAGGTCAACATATAAGGTGAAGGCAAGTAAGGATCTAAAGTTCCGGGTAACAATGGAGTCTTCATCCATTCATTTCTCAAAGTCGTACAAATCATGAGCACATAAATGATGAGAAGATGGAGTAGTACCAAGAACCAACAAACACTTCTTTGGACATTAGAGATCAAATAATTTGATAATAAGTACATGTGAATGTCAAAAAAACTTGGTAATATATTCTATCAAATAAAAAACATAAAATACATAAAGGATTGTAATTGTAATTATTATACATAATATTTAGGAAAAAAGTCTTTACAAAATTTACATAAAAAGAAAAACAACCAAATATAAATCACCACCACATTGATAAAAGATAGACACATTCTACAACTAATTGAGATGTGTAATGTAAGATAACATTAATAAAATAAAATTTAGAAAATTGATCTATATAAAATCAACCATAAAAAAATAATCAATATATGAATTCATCCTAACCTCAATATTTTAAGTAATAAAAGATTTAATTTTTTATTTTATTTTAATCCCTCTCTATACCTAATATATTCACGACTTTGACATCTAAAATCATAGCACTAGATATTTGCAAAGTGTTGAGGGGGATAGACCAAAAAGATGGAATATACAGAAATCCCAAATTTGGGTTTTAATATTTGGGGAGAAAGAATTTAGTAATAAGATCGGAATGAGCACAGTGAAGAGAAAGATATATGTAGATATTATTACTGAAGAGACAGACATATGTAAATATTATTAGTATAAATTCATCTCAATTTAAAATTTAAAGAGAAAGACATATATAGATATTATTAGTATAAATTCATTTTAATTTAAAATTTAAAGAAGACATGTAGATATTATTAGTATAAATTTATCTCAATTTAAAATATATTGAATATAAAAATTATAAATCTTTACTATTTTATTTTTAAATATTAATAAATATTCATTTATCCTCAGGATTAATAATAAATATTAAAAACATTAAAAAAATCCTAAATACACACCTCCACTAAAAAAATTCGAATATCCTAAATACACACCTCCACTACAAAATTCGAATAGAAATATTGATCTCTATTAATTCTTCTACCCATTATGTCATTTCCTCTTCCAAGACATAATATAGAGGGCACCTTCCTTAGGCTTTGAGCCATGATGTGAAGTCCAAGCTAACATACATGAACATAGAAGCACATGACTATCTAATGTAATTTATGGCAACAATGTATGTATCTTGTATCTTTTATTAATGTTTAATTTTTATTTTTTTTAAACGTATACTTACAATCTTCCACCTTCAATATGGTATATATCTGTCTGATAGGAAAAACCGAACCACTGATATGGCACTGCTATCCAATCTTAATTGCTCAGATTGGACTCAAAGCAAATTCCACAAAGAATCCACGGACTAGATTGGATGGGATCCACGTATTCATATTGGCTTGCAGTGTCAACTATATTGCAACCAACAAAGCTTTTTCTAGAACCAAATTATGAAAGCGTTGTGCAGCCACACTAGCAACGTGCAATAAAATATATAACCTTGATAACTTGAATAAGGAATTTGTCACATCCATAGTAACAAGAAGTATACAACTATAATAAATAGAATTAAAGGAAAATTTAAATCCCTTAAAAATTTTTTTTAGAAAACATACCTTTATAATAAAATCTAAAAAGTTAAAGAAAACATATCATAATAAAAAATAAAAAAAATATACCATAATTAAAAAATACAAAAATGTCATATCGTAATTAAAAAATCTAAAATAAATAGAATATTATAATTATAAAACTCAATAATAAAATAAATATACATAAAAAATTCTTAATCTAGATATTATTTTATTTTTATAATTCTAATTTTTTTTATTAGATCCAAGGTTGAAATGGATTTATACTTATCATCGATAAAATATAACGGATCAACTTTATTTATTTTTATGTGTGAAACAATTCTTGATGATGTAAATTCATATATGTTGGGATCTAGTAGTCTTATAAATAACAACCTTTTTACTTTCAAATATTTTTATCCAAGAGAGTGTTTTACTATAGGAATTATTAATTAACAATCGAATACTATATGGGATGGACAATAATTTCTCTCTTCAAAAAATAACTATATTTTTGCACCAAGAGTAGTGAGGTGCTCTAGAATTGAGTATGACATAGATATTCGAGTATGACTTCATTTTAAACTTTGATTTCTTAAGCACAAAGAGAGATCAATTTTCTTGTTGAAGTGTAATTTTTTTTATCATTTAAGTCCGTGTCTGATGGAGTTAACATGTTTTACACATAGATCTAGGTTTAAGATGGATCTATTTTGCTCATACTAGATGCTGACATCTATGCCCAAATTGAAGGTTAAATGAAATGAATTATTGTTACATGCTAGAAGCCCATCCAAGTGAATGAATTTTTTCCATCATTCTCCACAAAACAAACATCACTTCATCACTTAATGAAATATTCACATTCAAATTATATCTAGTATCAAACCCTATTTTAATAAATTTACTGGAATCCATACTTGCAAGTTGAATATGAACAACTAGAATAAAACTGGAATTTTAATTCAAATAAGTACAGATGGTGTAAAGAAAGTTTATTGTTTTCATTTACAAAGACCATATGCATAAACACAACATTATTTATAAATGATCCTTGAATCATTCCTAAAAACAATGTAAAGATTTTGATGATCAAGGCAAGGATCTAAGAACACCACTTATATGTTTCATGTTTAAGTATTAACAATAACATTACATGAAACAAATTCTTGTGAACCATTCTCTCACAAAATAGAACCATGTAAAAATTTGGAACTCTACCAGTAAATACTGCATAATTTAACAACCTAAAAGTTCATAAGAAAAAGGTCTATCATTTGTTGAGCACTCATCAACATTACAATTGGGTGATTCATCTACTCTTGGCGAGAGATTCCTTTTGACTATACACATGTCCTTTTTTTACTCAAACTGTTGCTTGTGCTTTTCAATGTCATTCTTTATCTTTTAAAGACTTTTTCTTTTACTCTCCAAAAACTTTCAAAACCCTATCTTGCTCTTTTACCTAATATCCACGAGAAATATATTTTGCAAAAACATATTTAAACCATCTTTTATGCAACTTCATTTGTCTTTGTTCTTCAAGTTGAGTAGCTATGGAAATAATTTATGATACATTTTATGGTGGCAAGGGATTTCATTCTATAGTATCAATCAATAAATGAATAAAACACATGCATGCATGGCATGAAATTTTTATTTGGTCATACTTTTCAATAAAAAAAATCACATTAATTGATGAGTAGTCCTTAAGGTAAAAAAATGTAGTACAATAAAGTGTTGTTTCATGTAGAATCCATATCCATTTTCAAAACATCATTTGTGTTTTTAATCTTCCCTCAACATCCATTTTAGTGATAGTTGTTTGAATTTCATGAAAAAAAACATTTCATTAAATTTAGATTCCCTAGTGAAAATCTAGACTGAAACCATGTTCCAAAAGCGTGATTATTCTTTTCAAAAGTGTGATTATCAGTTTTCAAAAGTGTGATTATTAGTTTCCAGAAGTTCTATTATTGGTTTACAAAACTGTGATTATTGCTTTTGGACTTTTGGAGTTTTTGACCTCGAGGGATCCAATACAACCCGGCTAGGAAGTCTCAGAGTTGCAGCTCCAGGAACTCCAGCCATGACAACTTTCACGATTTATTGATTCCCAGAACAATTCCAACCAAATGGATCTCATTCCCCTCAACCTGCACAACCTAAGGAATTATACCCCTTTCTCTACATCTCAATTCCTCAATTTGTACCACTTCCCTTTAGGGATCCAACACAAGGTCAAACAAGAAATCTGAAAGATGTGGCTCCAAGAAATCTAGTTGTGACAATGGAATCTCCAAACTTTTCAAAATAGTTGTAGGTATGCCTCTTTCTTTTCATATTTGATCTACACTTTTATTCTTTAGAGGTTCAAAAGTCCACTAGAATTTACTTATTCCATGCATTTTCTCTTGATCTCTTCTTCCTTTTAGTGGTCTTATTTCTCAGTACTCAATTTATCATTCCATGATTCAACTATTCCTATAGAAACCATCAAAACAATATACATGTTATAGTCATTATCATACAACAATTATCTTATTCATGGGAGATGTCAACTCTACAATACTAACTTTATTGAAAAATAGGTGCACAATAACAACTAATACTTATCTGTATGGTTTTTTCTCTATTTCACAAAGTTTGCATGGGAAAGGATGCATATCAATATCCTTTTCAAGAAACCCTCATGATTCCAATCACCATTCCATATGCATTCTTGATTTACCTCTTCCTTTCTATACTCATTGTTGGTTGGATCTCTCTCTTTCTCTTCTTCTAAGGCTGACCCAGGTTCAGATATGAACATGTTTCCAACAAAAACCTCTAAAACTATCATCCCTTCTGGTAAACTAGAAGGAAACATTTCACGCAAAGTGCACAACACAGTCTCACTTGATATGTATCTATGGGTGATTGAAATACCCAAGTGTTTGTAGTCTAGGAATGAGTGGGGATCTAGGAGTGTATTATATCGTTCTTTATGCCTTAAACTTGTTCTTCATTAAAGTATTTCTCAAATTCATTCATTCATTGTTTAGCCTTATGCATGCATGCTAATACATCTAGTTAATCATTCATTCATAAGATAGCCATTAAAATAAAGTAAAGAATTCAAGAAAAATCACATAGAACACAAGTTTTACCATGGTTCACCCTCTCCTAGGCTATGTCCACAAAGATTTGGATTCTCTACTATTTTATTTAGTCTACTGCAAAATCTGGTTTTGCGCACATTACATATTCAATCATACAATCATGATGAGGTTAAGGAATCTCTGTGAGGCGGACTAGATCACACCAGGCTCCTCAACCTATGATCTAACCCTCAAAATATAGCTTATTCAACTCTTCTACAAATCAACAACTTTCAACAACAATTATCAACAATCTTTATCCACTTCACCAATAATAACTTAACAGAAGACCAACCTAGACCTCCTAGGTTCTTATTTATGTTATTTTTCAAGCTTATAGTCGTTAAAATCCTTATCAAAAACCATAACCCTAATATGGTTAGGCTCGTCTTCCTATTCGCCATGTGGTTTTTCCTCTTGCATGTCGTTTTTCCTTCTTTTTCTGCATGATGCTTTCTTGTGATCTGTTGCACGTGCTCCAAAATTAAGTATTCCTTTCCAAGAATAAGTCTCTCTTCAAAATAGGCCTATGACCAATAGGTTCGAAACAATGACATGTGGATCATCCTGAGCCACTCAGGTGATGCGCGTTCCCTGAACAACCTTTGCCAAGCTATGAAATGTTCCTTCTAGTTCTTCCCCTTTCTCTCTCACATGCACATATTTTCTTGTAAGTTCTTATACCCTCTACATTGTGATATATTCCCTCAGGTATTCTGCACTCTCAGCGTGATTCTATGCCATTATTGTATTCTCCTCCTCCATTTCCACAATCATTTGTGTTTCTTTCTCCTGGAGAGGTTCTAACTAGGATTTCCTGGCTTGCTTGTTATTTTCCACACTCTTCAATTCTGTCTGCAGGGTGTCCATATCCTGTGCACCCTTCAACCTCTCTATGATGCTCATGGACTTTTGACGTTGTTTCAGCTCCTATATTGTAGTGTTGATTTCCTCCTCTTGCTGGTATAATTGTTGGAACTTATCATATTCCTCCAACGTCGTCCATAGCTGTGTGGTCCTCTCAAAACATTGTGTGACCTTTTTAGCTTCATTCTCCATTATTTCCACTTGTAAAGTTTCATGTTGTTCCCTTTTGGTTGTGAATTCAGGAGGGGTGGTGGGTGTTAATTTTTATTTAAGATCCTCAATCTCATTTTTATAGTTTTTGGGCATTTGCGTAATGATTTGAATTTGTTCTTATGGATTTCTCGTGGCTTCATGCGCGTTGTCTAGAATTATTATGAAGACTTCCTTCAGATTCTGCTCTAACTTATATACACATTGCTTCTTCTCTTGTGTCTCCATATTTACATTCTCTACCACCAGTTCTAGTGCCTCATTTCCATTTCTGGTTGTTTTCAATTCCGTCACGTCTTTTATAGCTCGCGATTTCACTTCTTGCGCGACACTGACTTACAGTCTATAAAATTCATTTTTTTCTATTTGAGCTAGTACCAACTGTACCTACATCAAGTCTTTGAGTGGTGTCATACATATGGCCTTGTCAACCTACAACATGTCTATTGTTATCTAGAAGCTCAAACTTTATTCCTCTACAGTCTGTATGGTATCTTTTGTGTTTTGTGCACTCTTGTCCTCGACTTCTGTTGCTCGAAGGATCGACTCTATTCCCCTTTCTTTCCTCTGTGCTTCTTGTATAAATTCCAAGACCTTCTTAATTTTGGAAAACACATTTCTTATGCTTCCTCTTTGGTTCTCAGCCTCTTCAAACTCATCAGTTGTGTGATCTTGTACCCTCTCTACTACAATATTGACATCATCCTCGATAATTGCGTATTTTAGGATTTTATTATGGGATTTGGCCTTCTTGCACGACCCACCTGTGTGTATGATTGGTTTCTTGGGTGGCCCTATCTCTTTTGGAGTGGTTATTGATGGGGTTTCCTAAATCATTGTTTCCCCCTTCCTTGTTCTTCATGCGTTGGGGCATTGTCTTTCTTTCCTATCTGTGCATCCTTCTTTGGAGTGATTCCCTTCTTCTACGTCGCTTTCTTTTGACTTGGATTCCCTTGTTGTGTTGATTTCTTGGCTATTGCACTACCTCCTGCAGATATCTTGGATTATCATTCTTCTAGCTCTTTCCCCTTGGTCATCCCCTTGGTGATGACTAGTATTTTCTTGTCATCATGCCAGTATATCATCTCCATTTCAACTTCCTGTACATTAATTCATAAGCGAAGTTGAATCCATTCCTTCTATGGATCCCTACACACTTGGATCCACATGTTGTGTCGTGTAGCCCTAAATTTGGCTACCCCTTGATACTATGCAACCACTTTCAAAGTGATCCTCGAAGTGTTGGCTATGTTTTCTTGTATGCTGCTAAGATACCAAGAAAAGGTGCTAACATTTCCACTTCTTTGCTTGGGTTCGGAAGTGCTTCCCATTATTGTGTACCATTCTGTGTGACAACATCCTACTCTGTCGCATAAGTACGAGTAGGGAATCTCTTTCTAGCCAATTAGTGTTATCAAAATAATCAACCAGGAGTAGTGGAACTTTGTCCCCAAGTCCTATGCATCCTTGCAGTCGTATAGGAATAGTTTTAGTAAGTATGGAGCCCAACTAAGCATGGTGTCATTTGTGCACTACACAGTTGTTGCGACAACCCCTGCAGGGACCTCCTCCTTGTGGAATTTGTGAAGTAGCTTGCATGCCATTAGCTTGGTTTCAATCTTGGTGACTTTGTCACTAATCTATTTCATTATTATTCTGTGTGAGCCTCTTTCAATCCCACATGATTTATTCATCTCCTCTTCGAGATCCTTTTCCTTGGCTTTGTCATCCAAGTACTGCATGGACTTCTCACCATTTGATGGTAGGCATGTGATGAATGAAGTTAGATATACGTCTATCAAGATTGGTTCTTTTAACCACAAAAAATATCCATGGAGGACTGCCATAAACTTCTTGACACATTTGTTCACATCTTTTCCCCTTCCGAAGTGGGGAATTTCTAGAAAATTGAGAATTCTTTTGTTTTCCAAATCTGTTTCCCATTTTTTTGGCTGCAACATTGTCTCTTTGAATGACCCTGTGCCCAGGCTCCCAATGTACACCTGTTGTGGAAATTTTGGGAATTTTCTGGTGTCAGACACATCATTGTGTGCATACCACAACATTTAGACACAACCTAGTAAGTTTTTTATGGCATGCACCCCCTTTGGAATTCACGGTAGGATGATCGAGGCATCAGGTTGCTTGTGCGGGGACCACACGATGGGTTGCTTTACCTTTCTCTTTATTATTGTGCTAGAGGTCCCAACCTATGTTTCTATATCTTCCTTGCCTGACTCTTGATTCCTTGCGATATTTTCAATCTGTACCTCCTCCTATTGCGTGGACCCCACCACAAGTTGTGGTCTTGGCCTGTCAAATTCTATCTTGTCATTGTCCCCACCATTCATTCTGTGGAATGATGCGGGCCTGGAAGGTTGTGGTGGGTTGCCTATATTTGAAGGTTCATGTCCCGACACACTGTAGTTTGAGTCGATATCCATCCTAGTTGTCATTGGGGCCTGCTCTTCTTCCTTGACCAGTGTGGCACTCACTGGTTCAGCCTGCGGTGAGGAAATTGCATCGACATCGACGATTCCATCTCTCTGTGTAAATTCCTCCTCTACCTCTATGGTTTTCTGCGGTGACCTATGGATCCTGCGTGTTTTTCGTGTTGTTTTGATTTGTGCATCGACCTTTGGAGTTGCCATCTTGGGTAGTTCTTGGTTCCATGATTGAGCTTCATTTTCTAATATCTCCAACCTCGTCTATTCACCTTTTGTCTTCATTCTCCTTAGCTTCGCGGGTTTGCAAATGCACAATAAGTATTGTTTGGCCCACGTTTTCACTTTATATAGAGGGTGTCATAAATTCTTTGAATATTCTCGAAAAATATTCTTTGGTTGTTACTAATGCGTTGAATCTTGTCGAGTACACTTCGTTCAATTTCACAAATTCCCAATTCGCACCTTTTTACCCCGACGGGTGGATTTTTACTTTTCCGATTGTTGGCCCCTTTTCTGGTGCGTCATGAGTTTCCATCGTGAATTTTTCCTTAGTGCACAGTGTTTGCTTCCTATCAACCATATGTTGCATGTGGTCACTTTTTGTCTTTTTCGCATTGATTCCACTATCTGTTGCATGCGATATTTCCTTATATTTTGTATTTTCTTTCTTTTCTACTTTTTTCTTCCTTTTTCTCCTTTTTCTACTTGTCTCTTCCTTTTTATGAGTTTTTCTTCCTAATATATACTATAGTACACTATATACATGTCTTTATCACTGTGTTCTACCTTTTAAGGATTAGTAGGTCGACTATCCTTGTATAGTTTCAGTCGAATATCGTTGATCATTCACTTCAATTATGTTCCTCCCAAGTCTTTTAGTTGTACATATCCCCCATTTTTGACAACCTTTACTTCATATGGCCCTATCCAATGCATTATTAACTTCCCATGGTGTTGGACAAACTTGTTGTCATAGAGAAAGACTAGGTCTCCCTGCTTAAAACTCTTCTTTTTAATGTCTGTCCTGTCAGGATTTGTCTCTTTCTTTCTGTACTTCCTATTGAAATCCTTCCAGAATCCTATCGTCTTCCATTTCCATTACTTGACTTAACCTTTCCTATGCTGTGCCTCTTTTGGTCATGTTGGTAATTGTTGCTACACACAGACTGGGTACCCGAAGTTCCAATGGAACCACTTCTTCCTGCCCATATACCAATCTAAATGGTGTATGTATTCTCAACTTATTACATGTGGTCCTATATTCCCATAGTACTACAAGTATCTTCAAGTCCCAGTCATCCCTGTTGACATTGCAAATTTTAGTCAGAGCATTTTCCAAGATCTTATTGAAATCTTCTAGTGTTCCATTTTCCTGAGGATTATATGGTGTACTCTTTTGGTGATAGAATTCAAACTCCTCAATCATGGATCTGATGGTAGAATTGATAAAATGAGTTCTCTAGTCATTCATCAGAATCCCGGGACATCCAAATATGGTGATCACTTGCTCAAAAAAGAAGTTTGTTTTTGTTTATGTGCTACAATTATTGGTTTGTGTTGCTTCTGCCTAGTGCCCATCTTGTTAAGTATTCAGTCGCAGTAATAATATACCTATCTCCTGACCTTTTGTTTTTGGTTTAATATGTTCCACAAAGTCTATTACCCATTTTTCAAATTCCTATAGAGTCACTTGTGGTCTTAGAGGTATCTCATCCCTTCTGTTGGGTTTTCCAACCCTCTTACAGACATCACATTTATGGAAATATTCCTTTGCATATTTATGGATTATTGGCGACCATAGGCATGTGCACAATACCTTTTGCGCAATAGTTTTTTTTCATAGTGTCCTCCAACTATACCTTCATGAGATTCTACTAAAATTATGGGCCTTTCATGTTCCAATAAACACCTTCTCAAAATTATATATGCACCCATTTTGTATAAATGTCCTGCAATAAGTTGATATTCTACAACTCTCACTACCATATTTTTTTTCTATGTAGTGCTAATCTCTTGTGGCACAACCCCTGTACTTAAGTATTCAATAATATCAGCGAAATATTCATCATCTACCTGTAATGAAAATAGTTGTGCATTAGGGAAGTTGTCTTCTAAGTTAGTAGGTTCTTCTCCATTAGTTACCCTTGACAGGTGATCAGATCCTACATTCAACTTCCTTGGTTTGACAATCACTTCAAAATCAAATTCTTGGAATAACAATAGCCATCTATAGATCCTCCCCCCAAAAAATGGATTGTTGACTAAATATTAGAGGGTAGAATGATCTATGAACATTTTAAAGTGTTTACCCAGTAAATAGTGCCTGAATTTCTGAAGTGCATATACCATGGCTAGGCCTTCTCTTTCTGTGGTGTTGTAACTCTACTATGATTCTGACAAATTTCTACTTGAAAAAGTTATGGGATGGTCTAAGTCCCTTTCTCCTGGATGCGCCAGAATTACTCCAAGTGTTATGGCTAATGCATTTACATGCACATGAAATGTCTTTTCCCAATATGGAAATACTAGTATAGGTGATGTTACCATATTTGTTTTTAAAGTGTCCAATCCTTGCTGACATTCCTCATTCCACTGAAATCCAGTGTCCTTATTTAACAGTTTTTTCATTGGTGCAGTAATCTACACATACCCCTTTATAAATTTCCTGTAATAGCCTTTATGTCCCAATGTTTCTCTTAACTGGCGCACTGACTTTGGTGGTGGTAAATTTACAATGAATGCAATCTTAGCAGGATCTACTAGTAAACCTTGTTTACACACTATATGTCCCAACAATATTCTAAAAGGTGTCTCAAAAATGCACTTCTTGATATTCAATGATATTTGACATTTCTTGCATCTTTCCAACATTAGTGTTAACACTTCCACATGGTCCTTTAACAAATTCTATACATTCCAGTCATCTAGATATACTTCTAGAAATTGATGTATGATTTTCTTAAAAGAATCTATGACTACTCTTGAGAAGATGGTTGGTGCATTTTTCATCCTAAATGGCATGATTGTATATTGGTAGGCTCCCCATTCTGTAGAAAAAGTATTCTTATACCTTTCTTTTGGAGCTATTTTGATATGATGGTAACCTGATAATCCATATGTAAATGAATATGCTTCATGGCCTCCCACATT
>ML863841.1:0-14822 GCA_009831015.1 Picea engelmannii | reverse complement strand
ATAAGGAATGTCCTCAAACGAATTTTCTTCAATCAAATCCGATGTGGTGCTAAAACTTTTTGGAAATACCTTCTAATATGAAAAATCAATCATGAAGATGTCTCTTTATTGTTTGTATGTGAAAAATGATTAATTCGAAACAACACTTTTCCTACCAATTATCCTTTTGGATCAAGGAAACTCAGACAAACACAAGCAGGTTTCGTACAAACAATACACCCTCTTGTTGTGATAAAAAACAAGAAGCAAAAGAAAAGAAAAAACAAAGAAAAATCAAGAACTTCACACCAAAAGAAATGTCGAAGAACAATGACCTTAACTAAAACCAAATGGAGAGATTCGTAGACTTTTGATGTTCTTCATTAGAGTTTCTCGCTCAGTCAAAAAGGAGAGAACAAAAAATGCATTGGTTTCAAACTCCCAATCAGCAGAAAAACTCAAAAATAATGAAGAAGGCTACAAAATCTAATCAACAAGGTGTTTGTTCTTCAGAAAGAAGGATGTCAAAGTTGAATGGGAAGAAGAATTGACTCACAGAGAGGCTCAACAAGTGAAACACATAGGTTAGACCCTGAAAAAAGCAATTCTGGAAAGGTTTTTGGCCAAAAGAGGGTTGATGCTCTAGTGTAAAGGGTGCCAAGCATTATAAAACTCTGTGTAAGATAGTCAGGGAGTGCTGGCACTCTGTTAACACAACCATAGGGGCGCTAGGTTCAAAAATCTCCTAAAAATGTCAAAAAATCCAAAAATTGCAGTCTAGTCTTGTCAATCAAGCCGAGTGTGATGGGGTAGGGAGTCAATCAGCTCATGAAATCAATCAAAAAGGGGTGAACCGGGTCTGAAAACAATCAAGGGGTAAGACAAGGTCTATGAGGAGAAATCAAAACAAAAATATTTCGATTTGAGGCTCCCCACTGGAGTCGCCAGTTTCTGTTGAAGGAAAATCTCCCTGCGGACAGGTAGATCTCCTCTTGAGAGCTAGACTCTTAACTCTTAAGACAGAAGACGCTTAACGTGGACAATGAATTCCTTTCAGATCTATGTAAACTAAGGCATGAGGGGGAAGGAGAAAAGGAGTACCTTTTATCGATGTTTGTCCCTGCACGCTCCAAGTTGAGCTCCAATCTTTTGCTTCTCGATGAGCCCTGTAGACTAACAACAATACAACCACTTCCTACTCTATTCCTGTTAGCTTGAAATAGATCTATCTATCATAGAAAAGTTCATGTGATATTAAACACAAACTAGAAAGAAACATGCCAAGCGTGTCATATTAATGAGAACAATGACAGAAGTAGCTTACAACCGTAGATGCGAATGTGACAGCTTTGTCAAGTCCCCTTTGTCTAACCCTTGCTTGAAAGATCCACGATCCAGATGACAACAACTTTACTGATCACTTTCCTCCAGTTCACTATATGTTTCCTATGAGATCATAGGTTTCATGCTTCCAATTCTTCCCTCCTTTTCACCATCATAGAGCCTGTTTATATAGGTTTAGAGAGGCTTAACCTCTTGAGGTATCTTTAGGGTAAGTTGAGGAATTCCCTCCTTAGATCAGGGATCTTCTCCTAAGATCATGATTGAACCAGGAATTCGAATGCAACTACCTTCCAAACTTGAAAGATCCTCCGCTTATTCTCCTCAACAGATCAACTGCTGCCTAGATTAGACAACGCTCCCTCAAAAGGGGCATAAGGGAACTAAAACGCTCCCTAGTAGGCTCAAGGGGAGCGCCAGCACTTCAAAGATTTGTAGTTCTCCTTCAGAGGGGTGATTTAGTGTTATAACTCTCCCTAGAACCTTATAGGGGAGCGTCAGCATTCCTAAGGTTGATGTAGGGGAGTGCTCTCCTCTAAAACCTTAGTTTGAGAGCTCTTTTCAGGTGGCAAGAGATACCCAACTTCAGTTAGCCATTCTCTTTCTTCAGATCAGGTGTTTGAGGTATTCTAAGTGTCTCCTTAGTGTCGTCATTGTGGCAATATGCTTTGTTTAACATTTGCGACACTTGTGAGGAACATGCGACACTTGCGACAGTTGTGAGGAACATGCGACACTTGCAACACTTATCAAAGCGAGTAATGTTGATGTGTAACACTTAGGACTCACCAATTTTTACTGATGGTTCGTGTTGGGATTCTCCCATATTTCCTGGGCCCTCATCCAGGTGACCAAGGGTGGTGGTAAGGCCAAATTCATGTGGGGGAAGGAGTAAAAATGAACATTCGAAGATCTGAAACATCGTTTGTTCTCATCTCCAGTACTCTCCTTGCCTGATCCGCAACAACCATTCAAGATTGAGACTAATGCCTCTGACTATGATGTGGGTGAAGTTCTCACTCAGCATGGGCATCTAGTGGCATACCATAGTGAGACACTCTCCGATACTATCCGTAAATACCCCACCTATGACAAGGAAATGTATTCCATTGTACAAGCCTGCCGTCAATGGAACATTACATTATGGGGACATAGACTATCATACACATTGATCACAAGCCTCTGCAGTTCATACAGACACAGGGGAAATTGCAGAACAACTGCCATCATAAGTGGTCCAACTATTGCAAAAGTTCCATCTCAACATCAATTATAACACATGTATCTCCAATCGTGTCGCTGACTGCCTCAGTCGGCTTGTTGTGGTTGCACTTACCATTGTGCTCCATTTCTGTGGACATGAAACATCGGAGTGACCCCAACTTTACCAACAAGATCCATACTTCACCACCACATATAAACTCTTGGGGACATGTGCCACTGTCACTGATCTTCACATTCATGATAGACTCTTATGCCACTTGGTCCATCTCTGTGTTCCTACAAGCAAGCGTGCAAAGGTGGTTTGGGAAGGCCACTATAGTCGGGTGGAAGGACATTTTGGTGTAGAGAAAACTGTGGCCATCCTTCAAAAACATTTTAATTGGCCAAAACTTTGACAGGATGTCAACAAGTATATCAGATGTTTCACTACCTGCACCATTTCCAAGCCAACCATCAAGAAGAAAATCTTATACAACCCTCTTCCTATTCCTGAGAAACCGTGGGAATCCATCTCCATGGATTACATGTCTAGTTTTCCATCCACCAAGCACATAAATGACTGCGTGTTTGTGGTTGTTGATCAGTTTTCAAAGATGGCCATCCTCACAGGCTGTAAGAGGAATGTCACATCGACAGATATTGCCAAGCTCTTCTTCGAACACATTTGGTTTCACTTTGGAATACCACAGACCATCATCTTCAAATGAGACAACAAGTTCCTCAACACCTTTCGGTCGAGTCTTTGGTCTCTATTGGACACCAAGATCACAAAATCCACTTCATTCCACCCTCAAATTGATGGCCAAACCGAGGTCGTCAATCATATGATTGTGCACATCCTGTGCATGTACAATTCTAAGCATCCCCGTACATGGTACAAGAGTCTCCCATATGTCCAACACAGTTACAACAAGGATCTCGATAGTTCCATCGACCATAACCCATTTCAGGTGAGTCTGGGATTCCAACCCTTGACACCCATTGATGTTTCACTTCCTCTTGCCAGTGCATAGACAGACTCTTCCCTTGATGAGTCCGTGATCGATAAAGCCACCAGATTCATTGAGCGGATTCAACACATCTGCCAACAGGTCCAGGAGATTTTGTAGAAATCCAATGCTATGTACAAACAATGCCATGATAAACATAGGGTACCACACCAGTTTCAGGTTGGCAAAAAATTATGGTTACATTTGCAGAAGGAGTTTCTCACCGAGCCCCATCGAAATATTCAACCACTTCGTTATGGTCCTTACACTATCACCAAGGCCATGGGTAGCAATGCTTTTGAGCTCAACACTCCACCCTTCCTTGGTCTACATCGAATATTCAATGTGGACCTCCTTCGAACATATTTTCCACCATTATTGGACACATATGAGATCGTCGAACCACTGACACCAACAAATATCAACCCTGACTACATGGAACAAGCATCCACCAATTAGATAATGGACAAACAGGTCAAGGGCACTCACCAACAACATATCCATCTTTATCGGGTTGTCAAGGCAGGGAAAATCCTACACCAAGGAAAGTGGCTCACCCGGGGCCAAATCCAACATAAGTTTCCTCACCTGATGGGGGAACTCAACACAATGGAGAGAATTGACTCCTAAGGGGGGAGGATTGATCCAAATGGATATTGGTGGCCACCCACCTATTCCAACTGGCTCCTCATGTTCATTGTTTTTCACCACATCTTTCTGTATTGCTGTATAATTGTGAGTTATACACTTCTGGGGATTTCTGAAGTCTCACACATTCTCTAGGTGGATACAGATAGCCTCTCGCCTAATCCAAATGGCCTATTTTGTATGTTTTCATGTAAGCACATCTTGTTGTACTTTCAAGGCTATTTTGGGGCCCTAAACATTTTTTTTGGCTCGCCACAGTCAGACTGTAGACAGAGTCAGAGTATGATGGTGAAATGTGTAGTTCTCTGAAAGACCTTTCCAATGTGCTATCACACGCCTAAAACATAGGTCATATGCAAACGTTATGACCCTAGGAAGTTGAGGTACCAAATTACACCAACTTACCCATAGGGCCCACATGAATTTTGGCGTTTCACCTTCTAGGGTTAGGTTTATGGATGTCTAGGGTTTTGGAATTCATGAGTAATATGAAAAGGGCCTATGGAGCCTCATTGTAATCCATTCTTCTCAGATGGATGTGCATAGCAACCACATATCTTCTCAGAGATAGCTACCACCATCCGAGCAAGTTTCAATTCCGCAGTTTTACATTTTTAGCCTATTTCATTATTTAATAGAAGATATTGTTCACTGAATATTTGTCTTATTCTTCCTATCTATATTTTTATGGCATCCAATCTGTAATCAGTTTGTTTCGCTCCTAAATCTGGATCAAGGTTTATTTTTAATACACCAAGCAACTACTATTAAACCCATGCTAAATGAATACCCTGAAGTTGATTTCCTATCATCCATGTAGCCTACCCAATATGAATATGTATAACCAATTAGTCAGAAACATTATGTAGATATGTATACTAAACCATAGCCAAATGTACCACACATATATCTCAAAATCATCTTAGATTATTTCCAATGCAATTCCTTGGGGTTTGACATGAACCTAGATACCATACTGACTGGAAAACATATATTTGGTCAAGTTGTAGTTAAGTAGATCAAAATTCCAACCAATTGGTGATACATACTCACATAAATTGAATTGGAGTCATCATGTCCACATAACTTCAACCCAACTTCCAAGGAGTTTTCATTGGCTTGCAACTCAACATCCTGAACTTATTTAGAATATCCCAATTACACTTGGATTGTGACATGAAAACACTATCTTCCTCCTGCCAGACTTCAATACCAATGAAATAATGAAACTCACCAAGATATGTAATCTCAAATTCAACAATCATATGTGACTTAAATTTTTGAAATAGTTCAACATTGTTCCTTGTGAAGATCAAATAATCAACATATAATTCAACTATCATAATGTCTTGTCCTAAATGAAAAATATAGAGATTGGGATTAGATAGAATTTAACTAAGAAACAATCCTGAAAATATTTATCAATTTTTGAATACCATGATCTTGGCACTTGTTTGAGACCATACAAGGCCTTCTTCAACTTGTAAACACATTCTTCTTTACTTGGAACTTCAAAACCTTCCAGCTACTCTACATAAATTTCTTCATCCACATAACCATTCAAAAACCGATTTAACATCCATATGAAAAATTGTCCATACAATTATGCAACCAATGAAAGTACCATCTTGATTGCATCCAAATT
This sequence comes from Picea engelmannii, assembly GCA_009831015.1. Classification (NCBI taxonomy): domain Eukaryota; kingdom Viridiplantae; phylum Streptophyta; class Pinopsida; order Pinales; family Pinaceae; genus Picea; species Picea engelmannii. The sequence continues at coordinate 8,996 of ML863841.1, read as the reverse complement.
TTCCACTGGAGCAAATGTCTAAGTATAACCAATTCCCTCCTTTTGTGCATAAAATTTTGCAACTAAATGAGCCTTGTATTTATCAATTGTTCCATCTAATTTATACTTCATTTTATAAACCCATTTAGTACCAATTACATCTTTTCCTTTTGGTAAATCGACCAAGTCCCAAGTATCATTACTCACCAAGGCATTCAATTCTACTTCCATAGCTTCATTCCATTCTTTCTTTCATGATGCTTCTACATAATTATGTGGTTCATCCATATTCATTACTTGTGTCATAAGTGTAAAATTAAAAATTGAATTGTGTGATCGAGTAATTATTTTCTCAAAATTTCTACCCAAAATATTGCTCTCCGAATGACCCCTTTCAAGCCACATAGGATTCTTTTTGACTTCATCTTCCTTTTATAACATAAAATTTGATGTTATAACATTTTTTCCACACCCTATGCATCATGATTTGTTGGCCCACCCTTTCCCTCTGCATATTCCGTTCCCCCATTTTACTTAGTCAAAAGTAAAAAATTCAAAATTGTATACATATACGTGAGCTATAGTTATACAACTTGCGTATACATAGGTTTCTCCATTACAACCCACATACAACAGGTTTTGTGCTCAAAATTTAAAATATTTAGGATTTTCCATGCCAAGTCATAGAATCCATGATCCTTGGCCTTTCATATGCTGGAAATGCTCTGATTCGACCCTTCAATTCCCTTTGAAGGCTACAAATTGAGCCATATAAAATCCTTAAAAGGAGAGAAAAAGTTGAGAGCAAGTACACTCTAGAGAAATTTTGCCTCATATTACATCCTTGAGTTTGCATCCCTTAGTCTTTTAAGTCTGAACTCTCCTTATGTTCATCCCCCAAGATCCCTCTATCCCATGAAGGAGGAATCAAATTACTCCTAGAACTTGTGAGCTCTCCTTGTGGAGGATTGAAGTGACGAAGGCCCAAGTGGAGGGACTTATTTTGGAGCATAATTATGTGGTTCATCCATATTCATTACTTGTATCATAAGTGCAAAATTAAAAATTGAATTGTGTGATCGAGTAATTATTTTCTCAAAATTTCTACCCAACATATTGCTCTCCGAATGACCCCTTTCAAGCCACTTAGGATTCTTTTTGACTTCATATTCCTTTGATGACATAAAATTTGATGTTACAACATTTGTTTCCACACCCTATGCATCATGATTTGCTGGCCCACCCTTTCCCTCTGCAGACTCTGTTTCCCCATTTTACTTAGTCAAAAGTAAAAAATCCAAAATTGTATACATATACGCGGTCTATAGTTATACAACTTGCGTATACATAGGTTTCTCCATTACAACCCACATACATAAGGTTTTGTGCTCAAAATTTAAAATATTTAGGATTTTCCATGCCAAGTCATAGAATCCATGATCCTTGGCCTTTCATATGCTGGAAATGCCTTGATTCGACCCTTCAATTTTCTTTGAAGGCTACAAATTGAGCCATATAAAATCCTTAAAAGGAGAGAAAAAGTTGAGAGCAAGTACACTCTAGAGAAATTTTGCCTCATATTACATCCTTGAGTTTGCATCCCTTAGTCCTTTAAGTTTGAACTCTCCTTATGTTCATCCCCCAAGATCCCTCTATCCCGTGAAGGAGGAATCAAATTACTCCTAGAACTTGTGAGCTTTCCTTGTGGAGGATTGAAGTGATGAAGGCCCAAGTGGAGGGACTTAGTTTATCAGTTTTGATGAGTTGTAGATACAAGAGGTTGTCACCTATGTACTCCCACTGATTATATTAATAGAAATACTCTTTTCGCGTCCAATTATATGTTTCAAATGTATATATTATTTTCCATGGTTAAATTTGCTATACATGTTAATGGATTATGCTAGTTTATATGCTAACATTTCATACATTTTCCATATGCTTGTGTATGTTGGATGTTGAGGACAAGAGAAAGGTATTAGGGATTGGATTGTGAGCTCAATGATGGTCTCCTATGAATGTATGGACAAGGTAGGCTTATAGCCTTTATTTTGTTGGCATTTCCATTTATCTATCATGCTTGAAATTTTCATTTATTTCTTGGTGATCAGTTCCTCTGTCTGGGTCCTCACTACTCCACTTCTGGGAATTGTAATGTATTTCGGCCATCGTGATTGCTCCTTTGACCTCACACATTAGGGGGAATATGTTATAGCAATTTTTTCCACACACTATGCATCATGCTTTGGAGTCCTACCCTTTCCCTCTGTAGACTCAATTTCCCCATTTTTCTCAGTCAAAAGTCAAAAATTCAAAATTTTGTACATATATGCAGGCTACAGTTATACAAGTTGTGTAAACGCAGGTTCCTCCATTACAACCCGCATCCATCGATTTTTTTCTCCAAATTTAAAATATTTGAGATTTTCCATGCCAAGTCATGGGATCCATGATCCTTGGCCTTTCATATGCTGTAAATGCTCTGATTCAACCCTTCAATTCCCTTTGAAGGTGATGGGTATTCTATATGCACTAAATCCCTCAATTAAATTTTCAACCTGAGGTAAGTAAACTTAGAGTTGTGGCATTGTATGAGCCAAGGCAAAAAAGATAATGGAATTATTGTCTAACTAAGGGGATGGTCTATCTAAGGATCAATCTACTTTAATAAATGACTCTTTCACTTTTATCAATTAGAAAATCTTATTAATGAGATTGAACTATTTACCCTAAGTAGCTTCAACAATGGATCGATGGATTATTTCTAAAGAAGCAAATCATAACCTACTTTAAACAAGTTGATCTCTTCAACCTAATGAGCAACAACAAGTAAATTACTTTTGATCTTTTATCTTTAAGAAAATAAGAAAACGTACAACTAACTTATCAAGACTATTTCAACAAGTAAACTCTGTTCTTAAAAAAAAACTTATAATCTTTTCTATTTTGCAAAAGATAAATCTTACCCTACTTAATAAAAAAGCATCATGAATGTATTTAGATTCTAATTAATCAAAACTATTCTTAATTTGCAATAATAGGAAAAGATAATTCAAAGATGATGATTATTCCTTTGGTGTCGAATAACATCACGATGGTATCTGACTATTAATGATATCTCAAGAGGGATTAATTCAATGCTGACTTCTATAGAGAAATGGAAAGTGTGAATCAAGCAATCTAACAAAATCTTTGCCATTAGAGAAGCAACACTAAGTATCCACATGATCTCTAAATTTCATGCATCAATCATCAATGATTAAAAACACTCTTATACTAATTCAAGTACACTCTTATGCTAAGTCAAACAAATTTACAAACTTATAAACTTATGACTAAAAATCTTAATTCAAATCCAATCTTCTAATTAAAATTGCCATTCAAATCTATAACCGAAATTTTATAAATTAAACTAGACTAATCCTATCATTAAAAGTCAGATTTCAAATTAGAATGTTTGTAGAAACATAACCCCAAAATTTATTCCTATTTTAGCATACTAAAACAAGATTAATAAACCAAATAGATCTATGAAAACATAACTGAACTGAGAATTAAATCTAGCTTGATTACAACTAATAAAACTTGCAATTATTTATCCATCGAAGCTTGCAAAAGAAACTCTGTCTACACTAATCCTTTGTTTAAATACTACTCTATTTTGATTTGCATAAACCAATTTAAAAATTCAATACATCATTTAAGTTAGTAGCCTGCAAGACAATTGTTAGGAAATAAGAAACATAGCATAACAAATAACCAACTCCTATAAGCAATCTGCAAAAGATGAATTAGACAATTAAATTACAATCAACATGCACAATAATTAAACTAAAAGATACATACAACAAGGAAACAAAGTAAATTATAACTAAGAAAATGAAACACACAATATATCTATCTATACATTTACCCAGACCACTGGTTAGGCCCCTAACAAGTCATGGCTACTCTTCAACAACAAAACATAGGCTCAAATCAACACGATTCTGTCATTAATTAAAAAACACAGTCTTGGAACACAAGTTTGCAAAATATGTCTGAATTACACAATGAAACTTCTTCTTAAAATTCTATCTGTGGTCTTGCCACTGCTAGTGGTATTTATAGGTGAATTACATTTCGATAGGTTGACCACTAGAAGGGTCGACCTCCTCTAAAAATGGAAAATCCATTAAATGCGCTCTAATAGGTTTGGCTTCTAGAAAATCCATGAGCCACTCAACGATCAACATAACCGTCGAATATGATGTTAAAAATAATTAAAAAGTACCTAGGAAAGTGTTTCTCATCACCTAGGCGCCTAAGGGGTGAGAAAGTGCCTAATGCAGACCCTAGTCATTTAATTTGTGAGATACAAATTAAAAGATGACTTTATGACTTAAGTGAGGGGGTGAGTAAATAGACACTCAATCTCATCCACTCATCTAATCCAATATCAACCATTGGATTAAGAGACTCTTCACCTACCACCATGAGGTCGAATAGGGTAGGAGGGTGCACCCTTTCTAGGGTTGATTAATCTTTTTTTGAGAGAGAAAGAGAAGGAGGTCGAGCTTGAGTGAGAAGAGAGAGTTGCAGGAGTGATGGCATGTTTCCCAAGGTAGAAAATGAGCACAAAAATAGAGGTAGGTACAACAGCTTTGCAGGGTTGTACTGTATGGATTTTGGGAATCCGTACTGCTGGTTTTTGGGCACAAAAATTGAGGAGGAGGTACAACATCTTTGTGGAGGTCCTATGGTATAGATTTGACAGTTCGTACAACAACTAAATAGGATAAGTTCATACAACAAGGTACAACACACATTCCAAGGTGTGGCACAAATTTTTAGGTGCATTTATTGCATAGGAAGATGTACAACAAACTCAAGAAAATGGGGCATGATTTTCGAGGAGTTTTGTACAACATTGAATTTTGTAGCAGCCGTATAGTTGTATGTATTTCTAGCATAGTTTTCAAGGAGCAGTCCGTACAACATTTAATGTTGGGACAATCATACACAATACAAATTTCTGGTTCATATTTTGAGGAGCTGCATTCTGGAATTTTCTGAAGGAGATTTGCACATTTTTTTTTTGAGATAAGTTTGTAAATTTTGCTGAAGATTAGACTGCTGTAAAATAATTTCTCTGAAGATCTGAAATAATTAAAACTCTCTCTCTCACTGGTTTTCTCCTTGTGGATTTTTCCAGGGTCGTTGTTAGACCAAAAATCTTTGTGTTAATTTTCTGAGTTATATGTGATGCTGATATGTTTTTATTTCTGCGTTAAAAGATGTTCAGAATCCGCATGTTTCAATTCTAAAAATTTATTTTATGTTGAGTTTAATTGGCTGCCACAAAACTAGGTTTGGGCATTAAACATTTGTTGAAAAATAAGCGAGACTTGAAACTGGGTGGGGTCTGAAATTTTACATGGTATTAGAGCTGAGTTAAAGAGAAGCAAAGATATTTCAACAAGTCAGAAAATTGGGACAATAGTCACTTCACCGGACATAACTTTGAATTTTTCATTTTCAGCAGAAAAGGGTCAATGGCTACAAGTTTGAGAGTTGAGGACAGACTTGATGGGGCAACAAACTTTGGTTCTTAGAAAGAGAGGATGATCTTGCTGTTGTAAGAAAACGTGTTGTGGGATATTGTTGAGAATACCACAACACATCCCGTGGTTGTACCTATTGATGCTACTCTTCTTGCATCATACACTAAGAAGAGTATAAAGGCTAAGAGGATTATTCTTGATGCCATCAGGGACCATTTGATTCCTCATTTGACGGGGAAGACAAATTCTTATGATATGTGGGAGTCTTTGACGAAGTTGTACCAAAGTACAAATGAAAACCAAAAGATGGGTTTGAGGGAAAAACAAAAGAGCATTAAAATGACCAGGGCTGAAAATGTGGTCATATATCTTACCAGGTTGACATAGGTGAGATATGAGCTTGGAGTTGTGGGGGAGGCCATATTTGACAGTGAGCTTGTGAGGACAACATTTAATGGAGTTTCCAAATAATGGGCTATTTTTGTTGAGGGCATTGTGGCTAGGGAGAAGCTTCCCAATTGGGAACGTATTTGGGATGACTTTGTTCGGGAGGAGACCTGAAGAGGTTATGTACATGGCAGTTCATCTACAGGTCATGATGAGGGTAATGTATCTCTTTCTTCCAAAATCAGTAAGAAATTCAAAAAGGGTCCTAAGGGAGGAAACAAACCGAAGGGTGAAGGGAAGAAGGACATGAGAAAATTCAAGTGCTTTGCATGCCATAAGTTTGGACACTATGCATGTTAGTGTCTGAACAAGAATACAAAACAAACAACAACTTCAGCAGTGGTGGAGGATTTTTCCTCCAAGTTTGATAAGGAGTTTTCCTTAGTTGTGTGCCTTTCCATGATGACCACTCATTCATATATGTGGTATATTGACTATGGTTCCTCCCGCCATATGACAAGGGTTCATGAGCACTTGATAAATCTTACTTAGATTGGTGATGTTGAGGTGGTTCTTGGATATGACCAGGTGGTCAAGGCAATTGGTTGTGGGACTGTATCATTTCAGAGGGAGTCTTTGCCTCCGATGTTGTTGAGAGAGTTCTTATATGTTCCAGGCTTGAAGAATAACTTAGTTTCAATTTTTTCTATTGAGGAGAGGGGCTATGAGGTGTTGTTCCGTAATGGGAAGGTGATCATTTTCCCTAAGGGGTCCAGTGCCACTTCAACCAAAGTGATTGGGACTCGACATGAGAAGCTGTACAAGCTCATGTTTTAGCCAGTGAGAGCATTATTTCATTCTACCAGTAGGAGTGATCTATGTTATCTATGACACATGAGGATGACACATTTGCACCATGGGGCTTTGAGGGTACTAAGGGAGATTGTGACTGGAGTTACAGATTTTAGTACAGAGCGCTGGGAGTTGTGCAAGGGGTGTGCTTTGGGAAAGTATACCAAGAACGATTTTTCTAGCAGTGATAGTAGAGTAGTAGGTATCCTTGATCTTATTCATTCAGATGCATGTGATCTGATGTCTTTGATAGGTCTTCAGTCGGTTTTAAGAGTTCAAAGCTCTTGTGGAGAACCAGACTGGGAAGAAAATAAGAGTTCCGAGGATAGAAAATGGGGGTGAGTATACCTCCAAGGAGTTCATGGACTTTTCTACAGAAGAGTGCATCATGAGAGAGTTGACTGTTCCTTACAACCCACAACATAATGGGGTTGCTGAGAGGAAGAATAGGGCCATAGTTAGGGCTGCGAAAGCCATGCTACATGATCAAGGGCTGCCACTATTTCTTTGTGCTGAGGCATGCTACACTGTAGCTTATCTGCAGAAAAGGAGTCCACATAGGGTAGTGGGGAGTATGACTCCTGAGGAGGATTTTTCTGGGAAGAAGCCTGGGGTGGGGAACTTTCAGATTTTTGGGTGCATCACATATTCAGATGTCCCTTCTGAGAAGAGGATAAACTATAGAACCCATGACAGAGAGAGGGATCTTTGTTGGGTATAGAAAGACTTCAAAGTCTTTCCGTATATACATTCCTTCCTTGAGAAAGAAAATTTTGAGGAGGGATGTGAGATTTGAAGAGGACAGAGCCTTTATGAAGTCACGAGGGGCAGAGAGGGTTGAGAAGTCATCACCTTAGATTCAAGTGTGTCTACAACAGACTTCAGTGAAATAGAGTTCAGGGCCACTAGTTTCAGTGGCGATTGGTCCATAGGTGACAGGGCCACAGATGTCAGGATCGTAGGTTACTGGTCCACAGGTTTCAGGATCGGGTACTCTAGAGACATCAGGATCATAGTCTTCAGGAGATGGGGTTGAGAATGGAGAGTCCCCTCCATAGAACACCACTTCATAGAGGTGGAATCCCAAGTGGCTTCAAGATAGTTTGAGGGAGGCACAAGGTTCAGTGGGGAATCCTAGACAGGTAGTGAGGGAGAGTAAACCTTCTGAGAGGTTTTGCAGCTACATTGCAATGGTGAGTAGTATTTAGGAGTATGAGCCTTCCACTTTTGAGGAGGCTATTGTTAGACAATTTTGGAGAGATTCCATGATGGAAGAGTACAATTCCATCATGAAGAATGATGTTTGGGAAGTTGTTCCTAGACCTGAGGGGAAGTTAATGGTGACTTCCAGGTGGCTCTATAAAATCAAGCATGTTGCAGATGGTAGCATTGAGAAGTACAAATATCTTTTTTTGGCTCGGGGATTCTCACAGGTTGAGGGATTTGATTATGATGAGACCTTTGTGCCAGTTTCTAGATATACCTCGATCAGGTCAGTGATTTCCATTGCAGCAAAGATGGGTTCGAATATCCACCAGATGGATGTAAGGACTACATTTCTAAATGGTCTTATACAAGAGGAAGTGTATATTGAGAAGACTTTGGGATTTGAGGTGCATGGGAGAGATTCTCATGTGTATAGACTGAAGAAGGCATTGTATGGATCGAAAAAAGCTCCCAGAGATTGGTATTCGAGGATTGATGCCTATTTGTAGTAGTTGGGCTTTGAGAAGAGTGAGGTGGATCCCAGCCTATACTACATTGTGGTTGGAGAGGATCCTCTCATTCTCTTACTATATGTGGATGGTTTTTTCATTACAGGGGCAGAGAGACTCATCAATCGATGCAAGGAGAGCCTTGCTTCAGAGTTTGAGATGACTGATATTGGATTGATGCACTATGTTTTGGGATTGGAGGTTTGGTAGGAGCCTGGACACATCTTCCCGGAACAGGGGAAATATGTGTGTGATATTCTGAGGAGATTTCATATGGAGGATTGTAGGCCTATGAACACTCCCATTATTACCAACTGGAAGAAGCTTCATGCTTTTGAGTCACAGTTGGTGGATTCCACTTTATATCGTCAGTTGATTGGGTCTTTGATGTATTTGTTTTGTTGTCAACATTCTCAGTCAGTTCATGGTGGAGCCTAGGAGAGTGCACTAGGTGGTAGCAAAACATGTGCTTAGGTATCTTTGTGGTACGATATATTATGGTCTGAACTATCAGAGAGGA
>ML863840.1:12281-22787 GCA_009831015.1 Picea engelmannii | reverse complement strand
AGCAGACCTTCAAACACTTCCAAGTGTTGAACTTCCTTCGACTCTACGCACACCTTTGAACCCCTTGTCAACGCACTCCTTGCGGACAATTCAACTGCACTCCTTGCAGGAACTCTTGCTCAAATAGAGAAACAATTGAAACTCATTCCTTTACCCTTTCCTCTCAAATTTCAAACATTCAACAATAAATCATTCATACATAGCATAAAAGCAATTGCATGATAGAAAGAGTAAAACATTCATGAGAATAACATTCAAAAATTCATACACAGAGAATATTTGAACACCATGAGTCTGAATCAAAGCCTTCTTGTATTAATCCAGAACTTATGTACATGGAGTTCTTCTACACAGCTCTCTGCTTATTCTCTTCTATGCTCTATGCTCTCAATTGGCATCCTCTTCTCTATCTGTTCTATTCTCTATTACAATACACAATGAGGGTGTCTATATCCCATTTTCCTCTTTCGCTCTAAAACTATCTAATATAGAATTAAATTCTATCTACTTGCATTAACTATCATAAATGCCTTCTACCTACTAAGGACGAGAGTGGATCGCTCAAGGTCCGTTTACATTTTACAAGTGTTCTTCCACTTGATGACTTCATTAATGTTTCAAGACATTTTCAAACTTTGTGTTAGGCACTTTTCCAGTTGTCCTTTATCTTCGCGTTGGCTCGCTTGAGATGCTCATGCATCACCTAACATGTTTTGGAAAGAGGGGATGGACAAAAAGATAAGGTTTTATATTCATTTTGATGCATATTCAGAGGAATTCAATCAACTTGTGCATACATTCCACTTGAATTTGGGTGGGAATCCAACCATACCTCAATCTCCAACTCCCTTTGGTGCACCTCTACAACCTCATCCTAGTATCATGGACATTCTCGAAATTCCTATTCAACTTGTGAACAATGGTTGGAATAATAATCCAGTGAATCTTCCTTCTGATATTGCACAATGGCCTATCAGCCCCAGAGATCCCTCTTTACCACATGCCTCTACACATATTTTTACTTCAATTTCTTTTGTAGCTCATTCCTCCTGAAAGGATAATAAAATCCCTTCTCAAGAAATTATAAAAGACAAGGGAAAGAGGCATATTGTAATCCCAAGTATTGACACCTCCTAGTATACCTTTGTGAACTCAAAACAAAAGTCAACAAAAAAAAAATTGTGGAAGGGAAATTTCCTTCAGTGATATGCATCCAAAAATGAATATCTATGAAGGCAAGGAAGAGAAAAATATTGTTCTCAATGACATAAAAAATATCAAACCAAATGATCCTGAAGGCAAGAAGAAAAGAGATTTATTTTAAGAAGAAATATCCCCAACTTTTCTAACTTATGTCATGACAATAATTATTTTTGGACATATTAGACTTTATTTTTTAACATGCAATTGACATATGATGTATTTATTTTTGAGAAATTAAAAATATCATATATTTTTTATATATGGAGGTACATGTGTTTTTCTGATTTGGAATGAGTTTGATGATGCCATTTATTGATTTATATTTTTCTTTTATATATACTTACTCAGATTATTTCAGGAGGTACAAGGATTTTTTTTATAAAAAAGTTATGAAAACCTAGTGAGGCCTCACCTACTATTAGTCAAAATATAAAAACACAATCACAACCATTTATCCTAAAACAAGTTTAATCTCTCATAAATCAAAAGTTAATTAAATTTATAAATAAAAGTATTTGAACTACCCAACTACTTTGAGAAGATATAAAAGAAAATGAGAATTTCAATCAAGGACATGAGAGAATAGAGAAGTGGGACTATTGATAAGGTATGCCTATGTTCGTAGTGAGATATTCATTTTTTCTTTCCATTCTGAGTTTTCGTGAGAAATAAATTGTCTTGTTAACAACAGGTCCATTTTGAAATGTGGCAAAGAAAATATTAGGTGGCATTGATCGATGATATTCTCCAAGGTCATTGATTCTCTTTGAAGTCTATTTTGCTTAATTAGAAGTTCTGATGTTATTCAATGCTAAATAATGCAAGTTTTGTAGAGTTTAAATGATGATGCACATGTAACTTGAAGTGATCTAGATTGGTCTTACATTTCATATTTTCTTTTAGCATCGGTTTCCTATGTGTGAGTCTTGATTACATGTTGGGATTCCAAGAATTTCTCCGGTCCAAGCTCTCAGAGGGACTTGAAGATACATTTTCAGTTGTAACCCAAATTTATCATTAATAAAAGCTTTGCTGATTTATTTCTCACTTTGTGGACTGTTGGGATATAATATTTCATATTTATTACATTGTTAAACATTTAAGCATCTTATTTGCATATTCTTTTTTATCATTTTTTGTATAGTATTATTTATTTTAAAGATACAATACTTAGTTTTAAAAATAAAAATTATATATTAAAAATATATCTTAGATCCAAGAATCACATTTCTTGAGGTATGATCAAAATTTTGATGGGATATAAACTAGGGTGATATTCTTTCCTATCTTGCCTAGCCTGACAAGATTCAAAAAATGTTTGTGTAAGGAGCATCACCATTCCTTGAATTGATATGTACCAATTTAAATATATGGATGCATTTATTGATCCTCTTATGGATGGACTTCTAAAGTTATTATTTGGCATCACTATGTATGGAATATCCAAACCATTATTGTAATGACCCCTCATCGTATGACTAACAGCGAAGCAGAAAGTGCAAAAAAAAAATTGTGTTTAGGCAGGAAGGAAATGATGACAACATTTGAACCACACAACCTGACGACAAACACATGCAGGAAGATCAGGAAATAGACAACTATGACTCCACGCACTAGCACCACGAGAAACTGAGAGAAACATGCGTAAATCAACAGATAGAAACTACTACCCGCCCGGCACAAACATGACAATGCCTACAAGCTAAAGGACAACATCCACAATCTCGACACAACGACCTCGACGACTAGTAACTAGAACCTCTATGGTGTGTAAAACCAACCACATGAAGGTGTTACAACCCAAGAGCCAACAACAAGCTTACAATGATCAACAACACCCACGATTGGAAGCACAGACTCTTGCCAATTTATCATTCGCCTCTATCCAATAGGGTGTGCCATGATCCCCTCATCGGGAATCATGTCGTCCGTAGGTGATAGGTGCGACGATAACCCTGGTGCAACATAACCTATCTGGACCAAGGACTCAATATAAATTCCAACTCGCTAGGAGACGAATTAACTGACAAGAAAACTACACCTATGCCCTCAAGCAACAGGTCGACAAGACGCAAGACGACGTTATTCAAACAAAATTTGCGCAAGGTAATACACGACTTCGCCAATAAACAAAAACCATTGGTTGTTAAGAAAGATGCCTAAGTGTGAAGGAGTGCACTATTATCAAGTTACTATGGTCATAATTGTTATCATAAGGTAAATTAAAACAAGCGGTTAACAAAATTAAATAAGTTGACTAACAATTACCTATTGACAATTAATAAGTGAACTATCGATCTACGTTGCTTATAAAATATTTGACTTCGCGGTCTAAATTAACAATTCTAAATTAATCAATATTAAAACTATATATAATCATTGTCACACTAACAGAGCTAGTCTGAATGCATTGCTGGCATGCAACTAACACTATTCACAAGTCTAATTAACCATATTGACCAGTCTAAATTAATCACTTAAACAATGTTAACAGGTCTAAATCAACAACATTAACAATAATATAATAAAATTGACAATATCAACAATATTAACAAATCGACAAATCTAAATTTCATCATTGGTAGGTAATTAACAATAATAACAATATATTTTAATCATTGTTCATTAAAACACCACTATTGTTTAATCAATGCATGAATCACTACCCAGTGAATACAGCAGGATAAAGAATCAATCGTTTGCATGGAAACCTATTATAAGAATAGAATTGTGGTCATAAAGTGTGGTTGTCATCACAGTAAATTGCTACCCCTCGGGGACTCACTACAATTGCCAATTTACTGCATAAAAATCACTATCTAAAAACACATAATAAGTGAAATTAAATGCTAAGAACGATGGATGTTTCCCAGCCAAACTCGTTGTGTAATTCATGAATAATCACACTCAAAAGCATGTAAGTTCGCAGTGAATATCAGGTGACTTCGCAGTCGAGAGACAGGAAAAATAAATCTCTATCAATTCATATAAAATCGCATTGGAATTTGCACTCACAATAAAGTAAAATAATGTGAGGTCTCGGTCATAGAAACAAGAACATCGCAGCCAAATATAAGGATAAAGTTGTCAGGATAGGGATGAAATCACAGAAGGATGAAGGAGGTTGTGTTTGGTAGTAAATGCAAGAATCGCAGAGCACAAATTAGAAAAATGTTGAGATATCCTCAAGGAAATCGATGTAGCATATATTAAAGAGATAACACTAGCAGTTAATATCGTTGGGTGTATACTGACGAAATAACCATAACACTATATTTAAGAGATATAACGTTGTGCACATATTAAGGAATAACGATAACACTATACACTATATAAAAGAGGCATATCGTTGTGCACATATTAAGGAATAATGATAACACTATTCACTAATTTAAATAGATATGTTGTTGTGTGTATTTAAGAGATAACAATAACATTGTATATCACTGAGTGAATATTTAAAGAAAATCAATCGTTGCCAGATAATAATCCAACATTCAGTACATATTAAACATCGTCAGATAGTAATCTCTATCATTGAAGGTATGCATCCACTATCAAATGAATGTTAAAATTCAGGTATAACAATAACGGATTCGCTGGCATTCAGGGTTAAAAAAAAAAAATGCAGCCAATATGATGATTTACTCGATTCTTAAACATATGTTGACTATGCAGACTATACATAGACTGAAAACACAGTCTAGAATGTGTTGAACGTAGTCGGATTATATGTTATATTTCTATCGCTATGGGTCTTATGATTATATGTCAGTTAAGTACAAATGAAAGCTCTTAAAGGGGTTGTTGATAATGTTATCATAAGAAAACCGATAACGCTGCCATAAAAATGAAATGCAGGTATGTAATCAACTGATAACGTAGAAAAAATAATAAACGAGAACGCTACCACAATGGAATAAATTTGTAGTCTAGAAAGGTAAGTTCGCAGTCTAAAGCATGGCAAGGTCACAATCCAATAAGACGGTAAATCATTGACCGTAAAGTGGTAAAACCCAGAGTTAAAAAAAAAATGCAGAGGGTATGAAGCAGTTCGCAGAGAGGAATGATAAAAATAGAAGAATTACTCAATCACAAGAAGGTGCAATGACAATCAATCAGCGAAGAATAATCAACAGGGGTAGATAGTTGGGCAAAAAACCCTTCGCTCATCATCCACGCACAGAAAAGAAAAGCATTAGAATCTATAGGTCGCTATGCACCGAAGTGACGATCGTCGATTTGGCTCTTGGCCGACTGCTCAAGCATGGAATGATGATCTAGGGATGAGGACGAAAGATAAAGCGCAATCTCTTCATAATAATCAATAAAACAAAACAGAACAGTCATAGCAATCAAGGATTGGTTGCCAAGGAATCAATTCAATGCAGCGAGCGTAAAGCTATGATAACTTTAAGTTCTCGATTAAAAATGTTGAGTAAAACACATTTTTTTTTACAAAATAGGAGTACAGTAATGGAAGCGAAAGAACAATATTAATCTACCATTCAAAATAAAAACATGTGTACCATAGCCCAAGGTGACAGCTCTGAGTCAGTGTCTCGCGCTCGCTCCTTCCAACTCCTGCTTTGTGACCAATGTGACTTCACCGGTACCTCCCAGCCAACGCTAGGGTACTCTTATTTCCCATGAACCCCCCGAGCCACAAAGGGGCCATGCACATTGAACCCAAGAATAACTAGCAACCAACTCGCCTCTCAAGGTTGAGCTACCACTTGTTACCCAAGCTAGATATCCCAATCCCCACAAGATAAGTCAGTCAAGACAAAAAAATTGCAACGTAACGTTACGCATAAAACATCCTTCCCTACTCCTCCTCCTCCATCCATTTTATAGGGTTTGTAAGTGATTTATTTCCCAAGTTCCCATTTAATTTAATTTTCATTAATTTAATTCTAAAAAAACCTCCCCCGTACACATGTCGCCCATCCCCCTAGTTGCACCAAAAATTAATTTCATTAATTATTTAATTACTCCTATTTCCCTCACCCACCTAAAAACATTCCTAAAATCGCTCCTTGGTGTCCCCATATTCCCTTACACATTTTAAATGGCTTACGCCCTTACTAAATTCCTAGTTGAGTTCAATTTAGAAAGTTCTTAAAGGCAAGATTCCTTACTAAGTTAGTCAGTCTGCTTTTTCTTTATGTTTCCCCTTTTTCCCTTAGTTTCCTATTTCTTTTAAGTTTCCCTCTTTTCCCTTTTTATCTAAAACTCAAATTAGCAAGTGTATAAAAACCACCTCTTTCTCTTTTAATTAATAAAATTTAATTAGCATATGTAGAAAAACAATCATTTCCCCTTTTTTAAAATTTAATCCCCCAAAGTAATTTGATTTTAATAAATTAATTGAATTTCTTACCCCCTTCTCATCACATGTTTAATGATGATTATTATTATTATTATTTACCACAAGTATCACTTAGACCTTGATTTTAATTTCCTAGGATGGACAACATTTTTATTAGGGAAGTTGTTTTTAAATCTTTCTTATCACATCATTCGTTCTAAGGCCATCTAGGTTTATTCATTTATTAGTTAACAACCCGACGTGCCCTTCAAGACTCACTAGGTGCTCCAAGGGTTCCACTCGCCTCATTATGTTTCCCTTGCACGATGTTCCCTTCAGGATGCACTACGTGCTCCAAGGGTGTCACTCACCTCTTTCCATTTTTCTTGCGCGACGTGCCCTTCGGGACACACTACGTGATCCAAGGGTGCCACTCGCCTCTTGACTAACTTGGTAGACATCAAAAACCCTTGGAGTCAATACTCCTCCAGGTGATCTTGGGAGACTAAGAGCCTCTAAGGAATAAGTTTGTTGCCTTATTGTGCACCCCTTAGAATCATCGTGAGTGACTATCGTAGTCTGCCCTCACGACATTGTGGGTCTTCTCAAACTAGGTAATCATTAACCTATAGTTTGATCCATGGTGGGAGTGTTAGTAGGTTGTGGCAGGGTTGTTGTGGACAGCTCTCCCTCGATGTCTCTGGTTGTCGTGCATGACCCCTCTACTCCACATGTGAGTATGGTTAGCAAGCTATCGTCAGCTTGCATCATCAACGAAACATGTCAGAAATAAAACCAATCATCATAACATCTAATCAGATGTGCATATGTCATATCAACAACATTCAAAAGCCAATAATCCACTCCCTGAATCGATCCGGAGTCCAAGGGTTTTCATCGATGCCTCTACATCCTCGAGGTCCAAAGTCATGCACACTCAGGAGAACCCAGTCAATAGCACATGTCTATGTAAACACAAAATAACATATAATCACATCCATAATGCCTCATAATCATAATCAAATAGCCAATAGTATAATAATCTGGATCACTTGCAAGCAAGTGTCCTCAAAGAACAAGTTCGCTTAGTGTGCGCAAGAACGGGATGTTACATACACCCCCTCTTGGTCTAAACTTCATCCCGAAGTTTCACAGTATATAAGTGTCGAAATAATGTGTATCACAGTATCATAAGTCTATCTATCAAACAAAAATGGAATTTGTTGGCGCATATCATATGCATCCTCCCAGGTCGTCAAGTGCAGACTATAGTTGTCCCACTGGACCTTGACCTGATCTATTGTTCAACATTGTAGTTGTCGAATGCGATGATCTAGGATGTGGATCAGCTCAACCATGAGCGCCCCCTCGACTGATACCTGCAAGAAACTCATGTCAATAACATGTATAGAATCACTAATATAATGTCTCAAAACAGATACGTGAAAAACATCGTGCATACGCCTCAAAGAATCAGGCAAGGCTAGTCGATAGGCCACGGGCCCCTTCCTCTCCACAATCTCGAAAGGTCCCATGAACCTAGGAGAGAGTTTAGCTCCCTTTCCAAACTTGATCGAACTCTTATGTGGTTTTACCCACAAGAAGACTCGATCGCCAACTTCATAACTACGGTCGACATGGCGTGCATCGACATAACTCTTCTGTCGATCTTGCACTTCTTTGATTCTTTGTCTTCTTGTTTGCATTTGATCTTCCATTTCTTGGATCACTTATGGTCCCACCAGGACCCTATCCTCAATTTGATCCCAACTCAAAGGTTTATGACACAGTCGCCCATAAAGAAAATCAAAAGGTGCCATCTTAATGGTGCTTTGGTAACTTTTGTTATAAGCGAATTCTACCAGTGGCAATAATTCTTCCCAACGCTTATGTTGGTCCATCACGTACATGCGCAACATGTCTTCCAAGACTTGGTTGTTTTGTTCGGTCTGCCCATTTGTCTCTGAATGATACGCAATACTAAATTTAAGTTGGGTTCCCAAGGCCTCTTTGAAACTAGTCCAAAATCGTCCAGTAAACACCGATCCTCGATCGGATATAATCCTCTTAGGCACGCCATGCAACCTCACAATATCACTGATGAAAACTATAACTATGTCAGGTGCCTGATACATCGTACACATAGGAATAAAATTATCACTCTTCATCAGAGTGTCAACTACCACAAAAATTGAGTCATGTCTCCTTGCCGTCAATGGAAATCCAACAATGAAATCCATCGAAATAACCTCCCATTTCGATTTTGGAATAGAGTGTGGTTGTAGTAATCCTACTGGATGTCTATGTTCAAACTTTACCTGCTGACATTCTAGACATCTGGCCACATAGTTGACTATGTCTGCCTTCATTCCTTTCCAGAAGAATAAGGGTTTAAGGTCTTCCCTCATCTTTGTGACCCCCGGGTGAGCCATGTACACTTCTTTGTGAACCTTGTTTAGGATCAAACTCTTCAACTCGTCGTTCGGTGGTACGTAAATTTGATTTTAAAATCTCAATAGTCCATCGTCGTCCAATGTCAATCCTTCAAATCTTGGTACCATCATTGTGTTTTGTCCGATAAAATCCTTAACCTCTTTGTACCAGTCATCGACACGCTGTAAATTTAGAATATTTTCACGTAGATTTGTCTGAAGAGGCAACACCAAAACGATGTGTGGTCTCTGACTCAATGCATCTGCCACTCAGTTCACTATAATTAATCTCAAAATCATACTCACTAAGCAATTCTGACCAACGCCAGTGTCACGCTTTCGGGTCTCTTTGCATAAAGATGTGTTGTAGTCCACAGTGGTCCAATTTTAGTTCAAATTTTCGACCAAATTTTCCACGGTTTTTCGTTGCTATTGCCACACATATCCATCGCACTTTCCAGGAAAGCAAAGACTATTTTTCGTGGAACTTTTTTCGTCGCTATATCCACGAACCAGTTACTCGTGGAACATCGATGAAATTAGCCCTCCAGGTTTACCTTATAAAGCGTGGCAATAGCGACGAAACTTTGTCGCAATAGGGATGAAAAACCGTGCCAAAGTAAAAAACTTACCAACATATTACGACACAGATTTCATATATACGACACAAAAATGTGGAAAGTTGCAACGAAAAAGCGTCGCAATAGTGACGAAAATGTTTGGCAGAGACAAAATTTACAATGAGGATGCTATATGTGCAACGCAAAACCATGGAAAAGTGCGACGAACCTTCTTCGATATTGCCACACTTTCTTTAAGTTTAAAAAAATAAAATAAATGACAAGTTGGATGTTTGGATTCGTGATTGACCCATACTCAATATTTTCATGTGTGATTTACCCTTCAAAGGGTATCTTATGTGATAAGGGATTATGAGAGGGGGTTTTGGGACTTATTAGGTGTCTTTCTTAGTGGAACAAAAGGGAAACGCAAGGAACCTTGGGATGAAGGGGAAGATAAAATACATTCCCTTGAATGAATGGTTTTAATTGAGATATTGGGGCTCTGAACTAGAGGTCAAAAACAATTTGGTAGGGGTATCCTAGGGGGACAATATCGGAGATGTGTTTTTTTTAAATCTACCACTATCCTTGTGAGAGTGGGCCAACCCTTTACTTATCCACTTCAATGCACTCACAACCATTAATTGATATTAATATAGACTAGTCACAATAATTACTTTGAATATCAAATTTAACCTATTAATGTGAAGGGATAATCATAGCATGAGGTTAAAGGAATTCACACCCTTTCAACAAATATGTTTGTAGATTTTTGGATGAGTAACTTGCAGCCTTGTGGTTGATTCATTCCCTTACCAAAAAATTAAGGTTACTCACACTCATATGAATGAAAGAAATCAAAGTTGTTCCCACAAAAAAAGTTGTCTTTGAAAGAATGGTAGATCACAACAATGGAGCACTTGTTTAAACAAAGACACTTACACCTATTCAAGTAAAGGTAACTCACCCTATTCAAATGAAGGTACATGATACCATA